>CAUYRH010054070.1:0-18021 GCA_963574655.1 Perodicticus potto | reverse complement strand
TCATATTGCCAGAGTTTTTCTGTTGATTCCACCTCATGATTATTTTTCACTGTTGCCTATGACCGTCCTCAGAGTTGGGGAGGTGTCTCACCCAGATCAGACCCTGGCAGAATCACTCTGTTGTTACTGGATCTTTGTAGGGAGTGACCCTGTGTCTCTAATGATTTCTCAAACCCCACAGGGTGGAGAGCTTAAATCCTCCTCAGTCTGCTTAGAAGATACTTTAAATGGCTAACTTGGGCTCAGCAGAGGCTTTCCCAGGAAAGTGCTATGGCTTGGATCACTCCTTAAGTGGCTATCCACTTACCCAGTGTGCCAAAACCGGTCTCTTCCTATGCCCCTGAGGGCTAAGGCTGCAAGGTGTTTCAGTCCCTGTCATTAGCCTGCTCAGTCACTAGATTACTGGCTCCTGTGCGATGTTTGTTCTGCGACCCTGAGGGTGGAGCTTGCAAAGGCAGTTCTCTCACAATGGCTCCACACAGCCCACAACCAAACACTGGTACCTCCACTTGGCTTGGTGACCCAGTCTGGGGCCCCAGCCAACACCCAAAGACCCCTGCACTCTTGCCCAAGTTCTCCCAAGGCAGTTCAACCGAGTGCCACATCTAAAAGAAATCTGAACAGCTCACAGGCAAGGCCTTTCCAGCCAGCAGTCCCACTGTTGCCTCACCCACAGCTGCCAACAAGATTAGACCGAACGAACACACGCAACCACTTGCCCAATCTCTGCCACTTTTGCCTTCCTCAGAGTGTCCAGAAGTCTCACGCTGTCTCCCTGTGTCCCCAAAGGGAAGTTTCTGGGCATATCCTGCCTTCCAGAGATGCCTGAAGTCCTTTGTCCCCAGTCTTACTGTGCCCAGTTGCAAGGAAGCTGTTACTCAGCCGCCATCTTGCTCCAACCCCCACCCAGTTCAGCTTTCATATGTATAATATATGCATTGGTTGAATAGATAAAAAACACAAGCAAGTATCTGTTGTTTCCAGGAAACAGTGCTAACTCATAATGACTCATTTAGATTCAAGGTAAAGGATGAAAAACAATATTCCACGCAAATGGAAACTGAAAGAATGCTGGTATAGCCATTTGTATATCAGAAATCATACATTTCCACTCAATAAAAGTAAAGAAAGACAAAGATGGCCATTATATGATGGTTAAGGGAATAATTCAACAAGAATATTTAGTAATCCTTAATACAGAAGGACCTCCATAAGTTGACTGAAGAAGGGACTGTAACAAATATAGAGAGGCAGTCAACATAAGGAACTAGGCCTACTGTACCTACATGTGGTGCATGTCTGACCTATGAAAATTAAGTTAACTTAGGGAGGTGTCAACTATGGAAGTTCTACTGTATTTATGAACCTATCACAGGTGCACCCAGATTCATAAAGCAAATCCTACTTGATTTAAACAAAACACTCAAAAGCAGCACCATAATAGCCTTCAAAGAGACTCTTTCTTCATAATAGACTTCAAACTCCACTGACAGAACTAGACACATCCTCCAAACTTAAGCAAAAAACAATGCACTTACAGAGAACTCTAGAACTCTAACAGACATTTACAGAATGGTCCATTCAAAAACTACTTAATTTTATGTTCTTATCATTATGGAGCATTCTCTAAGACTGGCCATATTATAGGTGAAAAACAGGTCTCAACAAATTAAAAAGAAATCTCAATTATATCATCAGACCACAGGAGGATAAAGCTAGAAATCAATTCCAACAGAAACACTTATCTCCACACCAAGTCATGAATCAAAATAACCTATTGCTGAATGATATTTGGGACATGGAGGAGATAAAGGTGTAAATCAAAAGATTCTTCAAACTAAATGATAATGGGAATACAAGTTATGAAAATCTTTAAGGTATATCAAAAGCAGTCCTGAAAGGAAAACTCATAGCATTAAGTGCTTACACCCAAAAGGCAGAAAGATAAAAAGTCAATGATCTAATGAATCATTTCAAAGAACTGAAAAAGGAAGAACAAACCAATCTCATATCCAGCAGGGAAACAGAAATAACCAAATTCAGAGAAGAACAAAATATGATCAGTAACAAAAGAATTCTACAGAAGATTAATAAAACAAAAAGTTGGTTCTTTCAGAAGTTAAACAAAATTGGTACACCTCTTGCTAGATTAACCAAAAATAGAAAAGAAAGGAAACTCTAATAACCTCAATCAGAAATGAAAAAGGAGAAATCACAACTGGTATAAGGGAAATAGAAATACTATTCCGTAATCAAAAACCTCTATGCTTACAAACTTGGAAAACGCAGAGGAAATGGGCAAATTCTTGGAAACACACATCCACCAAGGATAAATTATTTGATAAAGGACTGATAACCAGAATCTACAAAGAACTCAAATTCATCAGCAAGAGAAAAAAAAAAAATCAAACAACCTCATTAAGAAGTGGGCAAAAGACATGAACAGAAGACTTTTTTTTTTTTTTTTTTTTTGAGACAGAGCCTCAAGCTGTCCCCTTGGGTAGAATGCTGTGGCATCACAGCTCACAGCAATCTCCAATTCCTGGGCTCAAGCTATTCTCCTGCCTCTGCCTCCCAAGTAGCTGGGACTACAGGCACCTGCCACAATGCCATGCTGTTTTTTGGTTGCAGCCGTCATTGTTGTTTGGCGGGCTTGGGCTGGATTTGAACCCACCAGCTCAAGAGTACATGGCTGACACCTTAGCCACTTGAGCCACAGGCGCCGAGCTGAACAGAAGCCTTTTCAAATGAAGATATTCTAAAGTCCAAGAAAGAGATAAAAAAACATTCAATATCTCTAATCATAGGAGAGATGTAAATCCAAACCACAGTGAGATACACCTAACTCCGGTGAGAATGACTATCATCATAAAGTCCTCAAACAACACATCTTGGTGGGATGCAAAGAAAAAGAACTCTTATACATTGTTGGTAGAACTGAAAACTGGGACAACCTCTATGCAAAGTAGAATGGATTTATCTCAAAGAACCAAAAGTAGCCCTACCATTTGATCCAGCAATCCCTCTACTAGGTATTTACCCAGTGATATTTTTTTAAAAAGACATTTCTCTTAAAAGTTTATAGCAACACATTTCACAACTGCAAAGATGTGGAAACAACCTATGTGTCCACTAATATATAAATGGATAAATAAAATGTGAATGGAGTACTACTACTCAGCCATAAAAAATGATAATCTAGTATGTTTTCTAACAACCTGGATGAAATTAGAGAGGATTCTTCAAAGTGACATATCAAAACAATGGAAAAACAAATACCAAATGTATTCTACACTAAATTGGAATTAATCCCTCAACACTTACATGCACATAGAGAAGTAAAACTCAATGAAAAATCAAGCAGATATGAAAGGGAGGGGGAGAGAATTGGTAAATTCACAATTCATAAGTATATATGGTATTTAGGTGAAGGGAAGACTTAGAAGTTGTATTCAGTTTGTACAAAAACCAATTAGGCAACCAATTATTGTACCTCCATGATATTCTGAAATTAAAAAGTAGAAACTCAAAAAAATAAATGAAATTTCAAATGACAACTAAAAAAAGGGCTCTATATAGACTAATTTTAAATGTGTATATACACCTTGGTTAGGTAAGGAAGTAATAATGTGTTTTGAAGATAAAAGCAAAGAAAAAACAAGGGAATTTTTGTTGTCCTTTTCCCCCGTTGGAAATAGGACAATTTTCCCCCTTTCCATAAGACAATTTGAAAGAAAGAGCAAATTGTTGAGATAGAAAGCTTTGCTAGCTGTCAGTGTTCTTATGAGGCTGACAGAGATGGAAGACACTGGACTTCATTCTCCACTGAGAAAGAAGAAACCCAGCAATCACTTGAGACTTCCATTTGGTTTTTTTCAGTAGTACGTTTTGTAAAAGGTATACCTGAAATGGATCAGTCACCATCATAATAAGCCCAAGCACCACTTCTCTTCAGGTATACCATCTTCACAACAACAATTTTCCCAAAGCAAAAAAATTATTATGCTGGAGGTTATTTTATTCAACATATCATATTTCCTCTTCATCTTTCCATATCCAATGCCTAACATTTATATTAAAATGACAAAGGCACCAAAAACAAGAGAAAAAATAGATCTAGGATGTTTGTTGATCAAGACTTTGAAATAACTATAGCTAAGAATATAAAGTAAAAAACAGAGTGAAGAGAAAAATAATGAGAATTAAATAGTGATAAATCTTACTTGTAAACTGAAATGCCAAACCAGAACAGGATTGGGAGGATACACTAGCATTTATTGTTAAAAAGAAAGTATTCTTTATCATAAATATTACCTCCAAAATTCTATACAATTTTTCATTTTCACTAATAAAAATTATGAGACATTCTAAAAAATATAGAGCCAAGAACTGAAGAGAAACAATAGTTAACTAAAGTACATTTTTAGGGGATTGGGCTGTTGAGGACTGACAAGGAGTATAAATTACTATTATGAATATGTTAAAGATAATAGAGAAGATAGTCTAAAAAGGAGAAAATCTGGAGAGTTCCAAAAAAAATTTGGAGTCCCTAAAAATATCAATCATGAAATGCAAAATACAGTTATTATCCTTGGATTTAATGGGAGACTGAACACAGTAATCTGTGACTTGGGAGGATTAACATAGAAATAAAACTGATTTATATCTGAATGGCAAAAGCTTTCTGTCATTCTCACAGAATTCTTGGTTGTTTGCTTTTTTTGTCATTGTTAGTGATGATTTCTTGCTTATCTTCTTGGGTAAGATAAAGGAGGTGAAATTTATGATGTACTTTTTTTTCAATGTCTGAGATTTTTCTTGTAATACCTTGTGTTAGTTTTTTGCTGATGATTTACAACAACCATAATCAGTTTGGCAAGACTGTTGGACCACTGAATGAGCAAAAGAGTTTTTCAAATATGTTCTCTCAAAGTCAAGATTCCTTCCACAAATCTTGATGATTTAAGCTAGTCTCAACATGGTGCAGGTAATAAAATTGGGCTGAAGCAGGGGCTTATGCTTCTGATACCTTTGGACAGCTGAGGCTTACCTGCCTTCTGTTTCTCTTGTTGCTCTACATCATTCATGCAAAATAAAAGTCTCCTGCTAGTGTAATCTTTGGCATCTGGTGAGTATCTTCAAATATATGAAGTAGGAAAACATACAAATAGTGACCTGAGAGATAAGTTAATATGGTAATTTCAAACAAGGGAAAATGAAATATAAAACAAAGTATAATATTTGTATGTATGTATGTATATACATGTGTGTGTACATATATGTATATGTTACAAGATATATACAGATATATACACAAACATGTATATAACATACATATGATATACGTATAAATGATATACATACATACATGATATACATATATACATACATATATATCATTGTCAAAAGAAAATACATGATATACATACATGCTATCCATATATATATATACATATATATAATTTTCAAAAGAAAATAATGGAGAATTGTGCAAAGTAATCCCCAAAGACATAATAATAAAAGTTTTTAAGGTGAAGACTTTATACCCTGGGCAATGTCTTCTTCAACAGGGAATTGAGTTTTAGATATTTAAAAGGAAGCTTTATGTGCTAGTGATTTATATTAGTTTTATATGCTGTATAACATTTTATCCCCAGATTTTCATGTTAAAACAATACCTATTCATTGTATCAATTTCTGTAGTCAGAGGTTCAGACACAGTGTAATTACATTCTCTTCTCAGGGTGTCACAAGGTTGAAATCAAGGTGTTAGCCAAGCTGTGTTTTCATCTGGAGCGCAGTTCTCTTCTGAGCTCATGTTTTTGATATAATTTAGTTCTTTGTGAGTATATAACTGAAACCCCCATTTTCTTGCTGTTGACAGAGGTTGTTCATAACATCTACTGGCTACTCTCAAGTCCTATTTATGTAGCCCTTTCACAATGTAGAAAATTAACTTCTTCAAAGCCAGCAGGAGAATCATTCCCATATCAGTAATAATCTCAGACAGTCTTGTAAGAGCTTTCATCAAATTGATTCTGAGCCCACCCAGGATAATCTCCCTCTTTATTTATCTCAAAATAAACTCATTTGGAACTTTAATTATATATCCAAAATTTCTTTACTTTTTCATATAATGTAGCCTAATTATGAGAATGTAATCTCATCATTTTCACCACTAATCCCTGTAATCAAGAGGAGAAGATTAAACAGAATGCATACAGGGTTGGAGACAGGCATTTTGGTGGCTATATTAGATTTCTCTCTACTACATGATCTAAGTAGTGATTGAGTACCTGATTATAGAAATTAAGGAATGACATAGCTGCAACTACCCTTTACCATTGTCAAATCTACTAATCAGGTGCAGTAGAAATCAATCAGATAAGTAAAGTGGCAATTTGGTATCAAAGTCAAATACGATCCACTATTGCTCACTATTAAACATCATGAACTAATGGTATAGAAACATATGTCGATTTTTGCACTAACCATTTCCTTCAGCTCACCTCTATACCTTTATGGGTGTAGAGAAGGCTCCTTACCATCACCTGATTGAAGAGGAAAGATATTGGTCTTGGTTTCCATATGAATCAATTTGAAAATACACTACAACAGTAATGCAACAGTGAGGTTCTGAAATGCCCTAATGGAGAACATGGCTTCAGTTGGTAATAGGGGGAGGTTTACTCCTCTTCATAGGAAACCAAGAATAGTGATCCAAGTATCCAGTACCGAATGGCTTGGCTTATTGATTAGAGTCCTAAAAAGAGCAAGGTTAGACAATCAGATATATTCCATTCTGGGGGATAAGGTTGTTGGATGGACATGTTGAAATGGGAATGAAGTATGTGAAACTTTGTGTCTTACATCAGTGGGCTGCAGAAAGCACGTGCAACATCTTCACTCAACATACTCAGTGGCTGTCATCTGGTCTGTGCACTCAGCCACAGCAGGATTGTTCACTGCCTCAGGAAGAGTGCAGGGATGTTAATGTCCAGAGATGTTCGGCAGAGACCACGTAGTGCTGTGCCCCTCACCACCCTGTCAGGAGCAAACACCAATGCTGAGCCTTTCGTACAGCTGAAATTCATTCTAAGAATGACACATTTATCCTTGTCAGAAGTGATGCTTGAACTGAATATAAGTTTATTTACCTTTACTGACATTTTCCTTGTCAGTATTGCTATCTGAGAGTTTTACTCTTATCTAACATGACAATAACCCAATAATCTAATGACTAATCTTTGATATGGAACCTTGCATGTATGGCTTCAGAATAAATTGTCTTCATGGAACCTTGCATGTATGGCTTCAGAATAAATTGTCTTCTTGCAGAAAATTAGGTGCAGTGGTGAGTGAAGAATTACTTGGAATATTAAATCCTCTGACTCTGGAGGAGCTGTTCTGCTTGACTACTAGCATGACCTTATACTGCTCAGCTGAAGCATTAGCTCAGAGGCAGAATTCTGTCCTGAATCAGTAGCCACTACATGATGTCATGTCCCACAGAGCTAATTTACATGATCTGAAAAGCAAGGGGGTGGGTGGACAGAAGTAGAAACGGCTTTTCTTAGCAGCTTTGCCCTTGTAGAATTTAGACTTTATACTTCCATGATTTTAGACTCTATTGATTTTGAAAGCCTGATTCCTTGGGGAGTAGTTACTTCCAAAAGGGAAAAGAAAGTAGTGAAGCAATGAACTGCCAATTCAATTGTTAACAGAAGGGAAACAGAGTTACTATAGCAGTAGGTGGAGTCAAGTTTGACAATTTTGGAGCTAGTACTCACAATCCTCACAATCAACTATGCAGTCAGGGGGGAGTATGTTGGAATTATATATTACTACTGGAGTGTCTTCCATTTCAGTGTCAAGAGTGACAAGAATATTGAAGAAGACTTTGGAAACAGGAGTGAAGGCTCTATCACCCTATGTTGCAGGTGAATTACCAATTTAGATGCAGTGCTGCATGAGAATAAGGGGAATGCAAAGTGGATGGTGTGGGATGGAGAAGGCAGGGATGAATTCCATCTTAGGGAGCCACTGACGAGGTGGACACACATACTTACTCAAAGTCTGGATAACTTAACAACAAAGTCTTAAAAATTAAGGACAAACATCAGTGTAAACTCAAGAAGAATTTATTCCTTGTTATTTGACGAAAAATATTTTAAATATTATAGGCAGATAAAAGACAGTTTGCCAACAGAAAGAATGTAAAACTGTACATATTAAACAAACTAAAAATAAGATATTATGTGGTGAAGGTAAAAATAATATATTAGATATGGCTAAAAATGTTTAAACTCTCCTATTAAAAGACTATAAAATCATAATTTTACAATGTCTCATGTTCTTTATTAATTTAAAGATAATGAATCAGAAAAGTCAAAAATAAGGCTACGTGCAAATAGACAATATAAATTAAGTCATAATATCTTAATTGAAAAAAGAAAGATTGTTAAGTTTAATGAAAATTACATGTTTTAATTGATATAATAATATATTTTATAAGGATGTCAAGCATTCCAAAAACAACTGTGAAATATAATGAACCATGCATTAACCAACATCTACATTAAGTTATTGTTAATATATAATTGTATTTGCTTTAGATCCTTTACGTTAAAAGAACATTATAGATCCAAAGGAATTTTTTTTTACTTTTATTTTTATATTTTGAAGGCATAGTTGATTTTTGGTCATTATTTTTTAATTTTACATATAATTAACATTCATTAATTACATTATTATTTTGCACAGCAGTTTATTTTTTTCAGAATTTATGATATGATTCTCATCACTCTGTATACAGATATTTTTACTTTATATTTGTGAGATGTGTTCATGATAGTCTCAAACTCTTTCATGTCTAGAATAAATCAAAAATAAAATATTCTGTCTCATATTACTGTATATTCAGATTGTTGTCAGTCATACCGCAGTATAAGAAACAAAGTTATAAAGAATACTATTCAAAATGTCTCATACCTTTACAAAAGGTTCTTGTATATCAACTTAGAAATGGGATTGTGTGTTTCCATTTATTAGATATTACGAATTTCTCTACATAAAATGTTATACTCATTATTTTACATCCACCCAGTGTATTTGGAGGTTCTTATTGTTATTCCCTGTTTTCCAAATGCATTCTATTATTTTTTTTAATTCTAACATTTAAAGTATATGAAATATTACCTATTTTTATGTTGTTTATGTTTCATAAAGTAAGCTTGTGCATATTTCAAAAATGTTTTCTTTTTGTATATATATCACGTTTTCTTTATTCATAAAATGATTGGTAGCCATTTAGGTTCTTGTCACTTCTTGGCTACTATTTTTTTTTTTTTTCTTTTTAGAGACAGAGTCTCACTTTATTGCCCTTGGTAGAGTTCATGACATCACATCTCACAGCAACCTCCAACTCATGGACTTAGGCTATTCTTTTGCCTGAGCCTCCTGAGCAGCTGGGACTACAGGTGCCTGCCAAAACACCTGGCCTTTTTTTGTTGCTCTTTGGCCGGGGCTGGGTTTGAACTCACCACACTTGGTATATGGGGCTGGCACCCCTACCCACTGAGCCACAGGCATGGCCCATTCTTGGCTACTGTTAACAATTTTACTCTCAATAGGAGAATGTAAGTATGGTAACTTTTCAAGTCTGTCTTCAACTCTTTTAGATATACTCCCAAAAATGTTATTACTGAATCACATCATATTTTTTAATTTTTTTTTCTAGATTTGGGAAATATGCCATTTGTGTTTGATGGGGTTTGAATCAAAATTAAACCAGATATAGTAAATAATAAGGATGGCATAAAAATAAGCTCAATATCTTTAATATTAAGGTTAATTTAACATTTACTAGACTTTCGTAATCCAAAAACATGTTTTTCTTCCTTTGAATAGACCATGCTTCAAATTCCAATGCATAATAAATATGGAGATATGCTAGTCCTATCTAGTACAAGTAATACTATTTTTGGAAAAAGAATGAAAGAAAAAAAAAGTCGGTTAACCACTCCTTCTTTGCTGATATGATCTCATACTTAGAGAACCCCAAAGACTCAACCACAAGATGCTTGGAAGTCATCAAAAAATACAGTAATGTCTCAGGATATAAAATCAATGTCTACAAGTCAGTTGCCTTTCTATATGCCAAAAACAGCCAAGATGAGAGGCTAATTAAGGACACAACTCCCTTCACCATAGCCCCAAAGAAAATAAAATACTTAGGAATATACCTAACAAAAGAAGTGAAAGACCTCTATAAAAAACATTATGAAACCTAGGAAAAGAAATAGCAGAGGACTTTAACAAATGAAAGAACATACCATGCTCATGCCTGGGAAGAATCAACATTGTTAAAATGTCTATAATTCCCAGAGCAATCTGCCAATTCAACGCTATCTCTATTAAAATACCAACATCTTATTTTCAAGACTTGGAAAAAATTATTCTGTGTTTTGTATGGAACCAGAAAAAAACCTGTATAGCTAAGGCAGGTCTTAGTAATAAAAACAAAGCTGGGGGCATCACCATACCAGATTTTAGGCTGTACTACAAGGCCATAGTGGTCAAGACAGCATGGTACTGGCACAAAAACAGAGACATAGACATTTGGAATTGAATAGAAAACCAGGAAATGAAACCAACATCTTACAACCACCTAATCTTCAATAAACCAAACAAGAGCATTCACTGGGGAAAAGAGTCCCTATTCAATAAATTGTGGTGAGAGAACTGGATATCCACATGTAAAGGGCTAAAACTGGACCCGTACCTTTCTCCACTCACAAAAATTGATTCAAGATGGATAAAGGACTTTAAGGCATGAAATGATAAAAATCTTCAAGGAAAGTATAGGAAAACAACTGGAAGATACTGGCCTGGGAAAGACTTTATAAAGAAGACTGCCATGGCAATAGCAACAAAAGCAATAATAAACAAATAGGATTTAATTAAACTGAAAAGCTTCTGTACAGCTATGGAGACAACAATCAAAGCAAATAGACAATCTACCCAATGGGAAAGGATATTTGCATATTATGAATCAGACGAAAGCTTAATAATTAGGATCTATACAGAACTTAAATTAATCCACAAGAAAAAAAACAACAATCCCATACATCAATGGGGAAGAGAGATGAACAGTACCTTCTCTAAAGAAGACAGATGAATGGCTAGCAAACATATGACAAAATGCTCATCACCTCTAATTATTAGAGAAATGCAAATTAAAACCACCCTGAGATATCATCTAACCCCAGTGAGAATGGCCCATATCACGAAATCTCAAAACTATAGAAGCTGGGGTGGATGTGGAGAGAAAGGAACACTTCTACACTGCTTGTGGGACTGCAAACTAATACAACCTTTTTGGAAGGAAATATGGAGAAAGCTCAAAGAACTCAAATAAGACCTCCCGTTTGATCCTGCAATCCTATTACTGGGCATCTATCCGGAAGGAAAGAAAAAAACAAACAAACAACCTTTTATTAAAAAGACACTTGTACTAGACTGTTTATAGCAGCTCAAAGTACAATAGCTACAATGTGGAAACAGCCTAAATGACATTCAACCCAGGAACGGATTGGCAAGCTGTGGTATATGTATACTATGGAATACTATTCAGCCATTTTTTAAAAAATGGAGATTTTGCAGCATTTGTATTAACCTGTATGGAGGTGGAACACATTATTCTTAGTGAAACATCATGGGAATGGAAAAGCCTGAATCCTATATATTCAACTTTGATATGAGGACAATTAATGACAATTGATGACATGGTGGGGCATGGGAGAAGGGGAGAGCAGACAGAGAAGGAGGGATGGGGTGAGGGAAAGGAAAAGAGAAAAAGAAAAGAAAATAGTGACTAAGTCTCAAATAAATTGAATTTAATTTTGACCAAAGTACATTACTTGAACATTAATTTTTTTTTTTTTTTTTAAAGACAGAGCCTCAAGCTGTCACTCTGGATAGATTGCTTTGGCATCACAGCTCACAGCAACCTCCAATTCCTGGGCTCAAGCGAGTCTCTTGCCTCCACCTCCCAAGTAGCTGGGACTACAGGCGCCCACCACAATGCCCAGCCATTTTTTGGTTGCAGCCGTCATTGTTGTTTGGCGGGCCTGGGCTGGATTCGAACCCGCCAGCTCAGGTGTACGTGGCTGGCACCTTAGCCCGTTGAGACACAGGCGCCAAGCCTTGAACATTAATTTTTAATTCAACTTATCAATATGTTGTTTAGGATATTGCATCCTCATTTATAGGTGAAATATGTTTGTAATTTCCCTTTATAATAATATATTTTTTCCAATTTTAATATCAGGTATATCCAGATGAAGTAGAATGATTTTGAAGTATTTCTTCTTTTTCTATTGTCTATAAGATTTGGCATGATCTGCTTTTTGAAATCATCTTCTTTTTTTTATTTATAAATATTAGTTGTCTATTTTTTTAGACTTTGGAAAGATAAAAAGAAGAAGTTAACTGATGACTCCATGCTGAATGTCAGAGTCAAAGCATTCTATAATAGATGTACTCTTATCTGACAATGTGAATGTTACTTTTTGCATTATTATCATTATTATTATTACCCAATGAAAAGAAAGAAAAAAAAGTCACCACACTGCTGCTTTTGTTGTTGATTGAATAGTGGAGAAATGAAGCTGTTTACCTTTTGTAAATTTATAATCAACCTTGAATACTTCACAGTAATATTGAAGTTTTTTTAAGTGAAATGCTTCTCTTTATTATAACCCCCAAAATGTCACACTTAATAATCAAATATAAACAAGTACTCTATTCAGAGACTCTTGAACAATATAAACTTAGCCATGTATATGTTTAATTGTTCAGTTAAGGACACCAGTCTAGACAAAAGGTGGGGATACAAAATATTCACTTGTATCAGTTTTTTCTTAAAGTGCTATAGAATGGCTTTTAATTGATTCTGACAAAGTTGACGTCCAGGTAAACAACAGTAAATCACATTTTTAAGTGAAGTTAGTAAAGGCCACATCCAAATTTCTTCAAATCATTTTCTTCCCTCATTCTCTCTCTCTTCTCTCCTGTTATTTCAGTTCCATGTGTACTAGATAGCTTGATACTATTCCACTATATAAGGAGGATCTTCTTATTGTTTAATAAACTTTTTTCAGTTTGTATCATTCATGGTGAGTACGGTTTGGATTCACTAATACATTGCTTTGTATTATCCAATCAAGTACCAGCATCATCTGATGAGTTATTAATATCAGATCCTGAATTTTACAGGTTTAAGAGTTTTGTTTCTTTAATAGAATTTTAATTGAGATTCTGAATATACACATCTCTTTATTCACCATCTCTTTGTTTATCTGCATATGCTTTAAAATAATTATGAGTTATTCCAAAGCCCTTGTCTTTGCCAATTCCAAAAATAGTTATCAGGAAGTTTATTTCTACTCACTACTATTTTTCTTGATTGTGGGTCACATGTCTGCTTCTTCAATGCTTAGTAACTTTTATTGTATACTTGATCTTGTGATTCTATGTTTCAGAGTCTGTAGGTTTATGAATTTTCATATCATTTAAAAATGATTGGACATTTCTTCAGCAAGATTTTAAATTATGGTTGAATACCTTGGCCATATGGAGCCTTGTCTTTAGGCTTCGTTAGTTTAGTTATTATTGTGGTTTTTATTTAAGTCCTAACATGATTCCTCATGGTGGGCCTACAATATACAGGGTTTAAATGCAAAGCCACAGGTGTAACTAACTTTGATATCTGGCACAGCACAGCTCTCAAGTTTTGTTCATCTCTTTCAGTCTTCAGGAATGCTTTCCACAATGTGTCTTGAATTCTTGGCCTAAAAGATAGCACAGTTCAGTACTATTTAAATGTATATTTCCAGCAAAGGCTAAGATTTAAATACAGCTAACATATAAACTTTTGGGTCACTCCATGGCTCTCTTCATTCTGTATCATTACCTTCAATTTCCAGTTGTTTTCACATCACTGAAATTAGCCCTTTAATTCCTCAACCCAAAACACTGCTGCTTAGAGTTGTCACTTTAGTTCTTCTGTGCAAGGAAGACCAGAATCTGCCATGCACAGGTCATGGGGAAAAAAAGGAATTCCTCCAACATGGCTAACTTTCAAGGATTGAATCCTACTCATTTTTATCTTTCTTTTTGAGAACATTGTTCAGAAAAGCCAAAAGTTCATAATAAAGAATGAAACACGTAATTTCTTCAAAAAATGTGTTTGAATTATTTGTCATGAACTAGTTATTGAGCATACAAAGAAACAAGGCAACATTGTCATTAAACTGTCCTCAAAGATGTCCATAATTCAATTTAGTGATCCTTGAATACATTGTGCACTTAGTACCTTCAGTAGTTATTTACACTCAGATAATCAGGCCTCTGGAGAGACTTGGATATGGTGACATTCTTTGTGAGATCTATTGTTATACATTTTAAATGAGCCCCCAAGTTATTCTCATGCAAGTTGTCTAGGATCAATTTTCTGAGTGAAAAAAAAAAGGATATGGTTCTAAAAGGATGACTGAGACTCTCATAGAACTGAGAATTGGCTGCAATTCCCAATTTAACTCAGGGCAAATTGGATCTTTCTTCCTGCTTAGAGATTTTAGAAAATTCCAACTGAAACTACATTGTCCAAAAAGACCTGTGGGATTTCCAGCTGCACAGTATGATTGCAGTGCCTTGAAGCTTGTTTTCTCTTGGTGATATTGCAATCACTCACTGTGATCTGAACGTGTGCAGCTTGGTAAATGACTTCACCTTGTGCTGAAACTAACAGCTGTCTGACCAAACAACACCTGCTGACATAACTCAATCTTGTACTGTTTGAACATTCCCGGGATCCTCTCCCTTCTTCTCAACACTATTGATGTATCCAGCTATTTAATTTGTCAAAGGCCCTATTCTCCAAGAGACCTAAATCAAGCATAGGTCATTTTAATACAAACATTCAATTAATTTTTCAATTTTAACTTGATAGATTCAACTGATTTTAGTTCCTTTCCTCACTCAGAATATTATATGTCATCCTTCAAAAGAATTGAAATGATTTTCTGCTGTTCAAAAGAATTATAAAACAAATTAACTTCCTTACCTTAGCAACACCTAAGTTTATATTTGCATGTATATTGATGTGCCTGTAATATTACATATACTGTATGTATGTGTATCTTGTGAATTAATAGAAATAACATACATGAAAATATAATAAATAGGTATGGATATATAAAGGGAATACAGGTATATAGATTTATCTTTCTATTCTAACTCTTTTTCTTCCTTCCTTCATTCCTTCCTTTCCTTTCCTTTCTTTCTTTTTTTTTTGACAGAGTCTCACTTTGTTGTCCCAGGCTAGAGTATTATAGCTTCATAGCTCACAGCAACTTCAAACTCCTGGACTCAAGTGATCATTTTGCCTCAGCCTCCCTGGTAACTGAGGGAGTCCCTTTATGGGACTAAAGGCACCCACCACAACTTCCAGCTAGTTTAGTTTTTCTATTTTTAGAAGAGACAGACTCTCGCTTTGTTACCCTTTATGAGTCCAGTGTTGTCATAGTTCACAGAAACCTCAAACTGTTGGCTCAAGCAATCCTCTTGCCTCAGCCTCCCAAGTAGCTGGGACTACAGGTCCCTGTTACAAGGCCCAACCATTTTTAGAGACGAGTTCTTGCTCTGGCTCAGACTGGTCTCAAACCTGTAAGCTCTGGCAACAATGTCTGGCTATTTTTAGAGACAGGCTCAGGCTGGTCTTGAACTTCTGGGCTCCTAGAACGCTAGGATTATAGGAGTGAACCACCACATCTGGCCTGTATATATTATTTCAGTTCTAACTATCACAATGCTATGCCTCTCTTTAACTGAAGTAAATAAACACTTTCAGTCTGGATAAAAATTCCTTGTGGCTTCTGTATGATCTAAGGGTCTGTCATTAATGACACATGAATAATAGTAAAAAAAGAATTAGAAAGTATAAACTAGGCAATTATATCTTCCAATGGCAAATGAAGTAGAATGATTTTGAAGTAAATAGAAATCTTTTTATGTCTTGGGAATTTTTTATAAATAACATCTATTTTTTGACCAGGATGGCATGTGTTATTCTATTTTTAAATTTAATTAAACTGGTAATTTTTTCAAAGATCAAACCAAGTCTTTAAATGGCAAACACTTGTTTAAAAAATGAGTGCTTTAAGATAAAATCCTCGAAATATATCCTTATATAATAATTATAGTTTGGTTTGAATATTAATGATCAATGGTTTTGTGAGTTAAAAAGGATTTAGAAAGTGGAAGCCAATAAATAGAGAACAAGTTTATGGTGATAACAGTGAAATGACAGCACAGATATTTCTGGGTTTTAAAAAATCAATTTATAAGATTGCGAGTAGTGAGAATACTGACTTGGTGAATATTTATTTACACACAAGTCTCTGAAATTACCCATTACCCACTTTAGAAAATTCTATCTCTATAATTATGTGAAATTATAGAATAACAACATGTGTAATACATGGTTGCAGATTATGTTGATTTTAAAATTTTCAATGATTTAATAATATATTTGGTATGCTACAGAATGTTAAAGAAACTCAATTTACAACTATTTAAACAAAGTGAGTTAAATAGAAAACATATAAGTTGTTAACTAAAGAGCTGTTCACAGCCACCCATATCTAATGTAATTATCCCACATGGTCCCAATTTACATTTTTAATAGAAAGGATTTTTTTTTGTTTTTTTAACGTTGGTGTATAATTTATATATAAAAAGTGAAAACATAACTATACAGTTTAATTAATCTTACACAAATGAACACAGTGTAACCATTCTGGGCTCAAGGTATAGAATACTGCCAACAGCCTGAGAAGATTTCTTATATTCCTTCTAAGTTAATATCTCTCCCAGAGTTAATTATTATTCTACTATCTATCGCATGCAGTAGTTTTACCAATTCTAGAATGTCAATAAATAAAATTGGATAGTATATTATTCTCTTGTGTATGACCACCGTTGACAGTCATCATATTTGTAGGATTCACCACATTGTGTATAGAAGTGCACAGTAATTTATAAATCCATTCTAAGATTTGATTAATATTTGGGTTATTAAAATTTGTGGCTATTATAAATGAAGTTGATAAGAACATTTGTGCATTTGTGTTTATTTCTTTTCATGTGTGTTTCTTTCAGGGACATGGATACCACTTTCCAAGGGTATATAAATATTAATGGAAATATTGTCCCACCTGGTATCCCTATCCTTAGTTGCAGTGTCATAAAGTTTTTCTGGTTGGCAGTGTCTTAAAGTTTTTTTGAATGGAAATTTTCCCTTCCACAAGAAACAAACAAGAGTCCCAAGGGTAATACACGCATGCCAAATTGGCTACCCTCAATGTATTTCTTAGTATACTTTCTAGAGGGTTTTCAATGGTATTACTTATTGGTTTTAATTTGCACTTCCCTGGTGAGTAATGATGCTGAAAACATTATAGATATATGGATTGGTCACTTATAACCCTCCCATGTAATGTATATGTTCCATTTCTATCCCCCATTCTTTTAGGTCATTTGACAATTTATATGATTTCTACTCAGTTTTCCCATTGTAAATAATAGCTTTGTGGTCGTATGTGCACATACTATCCATATATAAAATTCACAATTGCTTCAAAGAAAAATACATATTTAGAGATAAATTTATAGCAAAAATTCTAAAATTAAAATGCAATCATTTGTGTTCTGCATTTGGTAGGTTTCACTTGTCACTTCTAAGATGCACCATAAGTGTGATCCCACCATTTACCCTCTATCCACCCACCCTCTCCCTCCCCCTTCTCTCCCTTACCCCTTTCCCCATATTTTTGTGCTATAATTGGGTTATAGCCTACATATGAAAGCTATAAATTAGCTTCATAGTAAGGCTGTATACATTGGACGCTTTTTCTTCCATTCTTGAGATACTTTGCTAAGAAGAATGTGTTCCAGCTC
>CAUYRH010054069.1:0-35609 GCA_963574655.1 Perodicticus potto | reverse complement strand
AAGAAGGGAGGAAGAGAAAGAATAATGGGAAAGTAAGTAAAAATGTTCTTATTTGACAATGTGAATGTTACTTTCTTTGCCTTATTATTATTATTGCTTAATATTTTGATGCAGCAATCATCTGATTTCTTTTCTGAATGTTTTTATCTTCGTTCATTCTTTACAAGGTTTTTGTTTCTAGTCCTTATCTTAAATATTGTGATTGTTACTAAATTTTAAGCCTTTTTAATTTTGTGAAGGCAAAAGGTGGAAACCTAATAAACACATGTATACTAAAAAAAAAGAAAGAAAGAAAGAATTAATGGATTTGACAGAAAAGGAATTTAAAATATGGATGTTGAAGACAATAAAAGGAATGGACAAAAAAATGGAAACACAGGACCATCGGTCAGACAAGAGACATGTAGAATACAGAAAGACTATGGAGGAGCTTAAGGGAATGAAGGAGACAATCAGGGAATATAAAGATGCAGTAGGAAGTATCAAAAATAGGTTAGACCATGGAGAAGAAAGAACTTCAGAACTAGAGGATAATGTTTTCAAGTTAACCCAGGTAGTTAAAGAGGCAGAAAAGAAGAGAGAGAAAGCAGAACAGGCACTTAAAGAACTATGGGACTTCATGAAGTGTTCAAACATATTAATGATAGGAATTCCTGAAGCAGAAGAAGACTGTCACAAAGGAATGGAAGCCCGACTGGAGACTATCATAAATGAAAACTTCCCAAGTTTTACTGAAGACCATGAAACACTACTTTCAGATGGATATTGAACCCTAGGCCATCTCAAGTCAAACACAGCCTCTCCAATACACATCGTAATGAACCTGTCCAAAGTCTAGATGAAAGAAAAAATCACAGAAGGAGCCAGAAGTAAGTGCCAACTGACCTACAGAGGCAGAGCCATTAGGATGACAGCAGGCTTTTCAACCAAAACCTTCCAAGCCAGAAGAGCGTGGCCATCGACCTTCAACATTCTTAAACAGAACAATTTTCAGCCCAGAATTCTATATTCTGCTAAATAAAGCTGCAAAATGGATGGAGAAATCAAATCTTTTGCAGATATACAAGCACAGAGGAAATTTACCACAACAAGAGCAACTCAACAGGAAATACTTAGACCTATTCTCAACTCTGACCATCACAATGGACCACCAGCAAAGTAAACACCCAGAAGCTAAAGGTCAAAACTTAACTTCCACAATGGCACAAAGGATAAATCTACACACTAGACTTTCACAAAATAAGATGAATAGAACTCCACCACACTTATCAATTCTCTTAATAAATGTCAACAGACTGAATTCACCATTGAAGAAGCACAGGCTGGCTGAGTAGATTAAAAAGCACAAGGCATCCATACGCTGTCTCCAGGAGACACACCTGGCCTTGAAGGACAAATCAAGACTCAGGGTTAAGGGATGGAAAACAGTATTTTAAGCAAATAGAAATTCAGAAGAAAGGAGGAGTTGCAATCTTATTTTCAGATACAAGAGAACATCAAGCAACTAAACTGAAGAAAGACAAAGATGGACACCTACTGGTCAAAGAAACAATACAACAAGAAGACATTTCAATTTTAAATATTTATGATCCCAGCTTAAATGCTCCCAGGTTTATGAAACAGACCTTGATGGGTCTGAACAAGATGTTTCCCCATAACACCATAATAGTCGGGGACTTTAATACCCTTCTGACAGAACTGGACAGATCCTCTAAACAGAAACTAAACCAAGTTACAAAGAACTTAAATGTGACCCTAGAACAAATGGGATTAATAGACATATACAGAACACACCATCCCAAAGCTAAAGAATATACATTTTTCTTGGCAGCCCATGGTACTCCAAAATCAACCACATCTAGGATAAAAATCAAATCTCAGCAAAATTTAAAAAGCAGAAATTATACCTTGCATCTTCTCGACCAAAAGTCAATAAAGGTGGAACTCAACTCCAACAAAAACGTTCATCCCTCCACAAAGAGTTGGAAATTAAACAACTTTATGCTAAATGACAGTTGGGTTCAAGAAGAGATAAAAGAGGAAATCATTAAATTCCTCAAACATGACAACAATGAAGACACAAGTTATCAAAACCTGTGGGATACAGCAAAAGCAGTCATAGAGGTAAATTTATCACATTAGATCCTAAATTTGAAAAACAGAAAGAGAGCACATCAACAAACTCATGAACCATCTTATGGAATTGGAAAAAGAATAATAATCTAATCCCAAACATTTCAGAAGAAAATAAATAATCAAAATTAAATCACAGATTAATGAAATTAATCATTCAGAAAATTAACTAAACAAAAAGTTAGTTTTTTGAAAAAACAAATGAAATTGATAAGCCTTGGGCCAGATTAACTAGAAACAGAAAAGTAAAATCTCTAATATCCTCAATCAGAAAAGATAAAGGGGAAGTAACAACAGATGCCACAGAGATGCAAGAGATCATCTCTGAGTACTACAAGAAACTCTATGCCCAGACATTTGACAATATGGAGGAAATGAATCAATACCTGGAATCACATCCACTCCCTAGACTTAACCAAGAAGAAATAGATCTCTTGAACAGACTTATTTCAAGAACTGAGATCAAAGAAACAATAAAAAAAAATCTTCCAACAAAAAAATGCCTTGGTCCAGATGACTTCACACAAAAATTCTATTAAACCTTCAAAGCAGAGCTTATACTCATATTTCAGAAATTATTCCAAAAAATTGAGAAAGAAGAAATTTCCCCCAGCACATTCTACAAAGTAAACATCACTGTGATGCCAAAAACAGAAAAAGACCCAACTAAAAAGGAGAACTTCAGAATTTCACTAATGAATATAGATGCAAAAATTCTCAATAAAATCCTAGCACACAGAGGGGAGGGGAGGGGGAAGGATGGGTGAAAGGAGGGTAATTGGTGGGACCACACCTGCCGTGCATCTTAGAGGGGTAAAGGTGAAACTTACTATGCAGAATACAAATGTTTTAACACAATAACTAAGAAAACACCATGAAGGCTATGTTAACCAGTTTGATGAAAATATTTCAGATTGTATATGAAACAAGGACATTGTACCCCATGACTGCATAGCTATGATTTAATTTAAAAAAATCCTAGCCAACAGATTACAGTTACACATTAAAAAAAAAAAAAAAAAAAATCCATTACAATCAAGTAGGTTTCATCCCAGGGATGCAAGGCTGGTTTAACATACGCAAGTACATAAACATAACTCACATATCAACAGAAGCAAAAACAAAAACCATATGATTGATCCTCTGAATAGAGGCAGAAAAAGCATTTGATAAAATTCAGCATCCTTTTCTAATTAGAACACTTAAGAATTTAGGCATAGATGGAACATTCCTTAAACTGATCAAAGCCATCTACAACAAACCCACAGCTAATATTATACTGAAGAGAATAAAGCTGAAAGTCTTTCCACTTAGAAATGGAACCAGACAAGGCTGTCCTCTATCATCACCACTATTCAACATAGAGCTGGCTGTTCTAGCCAATACAATCAGGCAAGAGAAGGAAATAAAGGGCATCCAAATGGGGGGAAAGGAGGTCAAACTCTCATTCTTTGCTGACAATACGATCTTACACTTAGAGAACCACAAAGACTCAACCACAGGACTCCTGGAAGTGATCAAAAAATACAGCAATGTCTCAGGATATCAAATCAATGTCCACAAATCAGTAGCCTTTGTATATGCCAATAACAGCCAAGATGAGACACTAATCAAGGACACAATTCCCTTTACAGTCGCTTCAGAAAAAAAAAAGAAATACCTAGGAATATACCCCAAAAAAGAGGTGAAGGACTTCCACAAAGAAAATTACAAAACCCTAAGAAAAGAAATAGCAAAAGATAATTAACAAATGGAAGAACATATCAAGCTCATGTCTGGGAAGAATCAACATTGTGAAAATGTCTATAATAACCCAAAGCAATCCAGATTCAATGCAATCCCCACTAAAATTCCATCATCACACTTTTAAGATTTATAAAAAATAATTCTTCATTTTGTATGGAACAAGAAGAAACCCCATATAGCCAAGGTAATTCTTAGTAATTAAAACAAAGCCAAGGGTATCAACCCAAATAGACTTTCAGCTATACAAGGCCATAGTGATCACAACAGCATGGTATTGGCACAAAAATAGAGACATTTACATTTGAAACAGAACAGAAAACCATGATATGAAACTAACCTCTTATAGCCACCTGATCTTTGATAAACCATACGCTGGGGAAAAGAACCCCTATTCAATAAATGGTGTTGGAAGAACTGGATATCCATATGTAAAACACCAAAACTGGACCCACACCTCACATCACTTACAAAAATTGATTCAAGATGGATAAAAGATTCAAATCTAAAGCATGAAAAAATAAAAATCCTAATATTGGCCTAGGGAAGGATTTTATGAAGAAAACTTCTATGGCAATTGCCACAACCACAAAAATAAACGTATAGAACTTAATTAAACTGAAAAGCCTCTGTACAGCTAAGCAAACAACAACAAAAGCAAACAGACAACCTTCAAAATGGGAACAGGTATTTTAATATTATGAATTGGACAAAAGCTTCATAACTAGGGTCTACAGACAACTCAAATTAATCAACAAAAATAGAACCAATAATCTGATACATCACTGGACAAGAAGAGAACCTTCTCTAAGGAAGACAGATGAATGGTTAACAAACATATGAAAAAAATGCTCATTTTTCCTAATCATCAGAGAAATGCAAATCAGAACTACCCTGAGATATCATCTAACTCCAGTGAGATGGCCCACATCACAAAATCTCCAAGCTATAGATGGTGGAGTGCATGTAGAGAGAAGGGAATACTTTACAGTGCTGGTGGGACTGCAAACTAGTATAGTCTCTTTGGAAGGAAGTATGGAGAACCCTCAAAGTACTCAAATTAGACCTCCCATTTGATTCTAGACTCCCCTTTACTAGGCATCTACCTAGAAGAAAAAAAACTTTTATTATAAGGGCATTTGCCCTAGACTGTTTATCACAGCTCAATTTACAATTGCCAAAATGTGGAAACCACCTAAATGCCCATGAACCCAGAAATGGATTAACAAGCTGTGGTATATGTCTACCATGGAATACTATTCAGCTACTAAAAAAGATGGAGACTTTATATCTTTTGTATTAACCTGGATGGAGGTGGAACATATTCTCCTTAGTAAAGTATCACAAGAATGGAGAAGCAAGAATCCAATGTACTCAATTCTTTTTTTTTTTTTTTTTTGCAGTTTTTGGCAGGGGCTGGGTTTGAACCCGCCACCTCCAACGTATGGTTTCACTGTTGAGGCGAAGGAACCACTGAGCTAAAGCCAGCCCCTCACCTCCAACATATGGGGCCAGTGCCCTACTCCTTGAGCCACAGGCGCTGCCCAATGTACTCAATTCTAATATGAAGGCAGTTGATACAGGGGGGTAGTAGGAATAAGGCAGCAGGGACAGGAAGGAGGGAGGGGGTTGGAGGGATCACAGTGTATGGCACACTTCTTGGGGGTGGGACACAATTATGAGAGGGACTTTATCTAACAAATGCAATCAGTATAACCTAATTCAATAAATCCCAAACAATAAAAAATAATAAAAAATAAAGACAATTAGTGTATTTTCTACAGAATTTGCAATTTTAAGGTATATCTTAAAGTAAAGTTCATGTATAATGTGATGCCGCACCAGAAGAAAAACTGAGTCCATTTACGTAATTATGATTTAGTGTTAAAACTATTTTTAAAACAGTAATCTAAAAGAAAGGTTCCAAGTTGAAACTATATGCCTAGAGGCTGAAAACTTAACAAGATTAATGAGATCAGAGTCAGCAGAAAGGATAGGGCCATACTAACAGAACTACAACTGCAGTATTCTTTGGCTGCTCTGATCCCCTTTTGAGTCGCTCTGAGGCCTGGGTCATCTTTGTCACTATGAGAGAAAAGGTCTAACTCAGCAGAGAAAAAAGGACAGAAAGTGATATTAAAAAAAGGTGTCAACTCTGTCTCAGTCAACTTCATCAAGAGCCATGCTCTGCATTACAGGCAGTGCAGCAGCTGGATGGTAGGTATGTCAACAGATCAACATTGGTATATCCCTATCCAAAAGCTGTTCTCCTCAGCCATAATGAATTATCTTGATTCTATCCAAATGGCAGGGAATGGCTTTCCAACTAGGGTACAGAGAGACCTGGGAATGTACCGTATAACAATTAAAATCAATACCCAAAGAACTCAATACAGCAAATGACTTCATATATTGCAAACTGGTGATTAGGGAAAACAAACATGTAAGTATGTGTATGTGAAGACAGTGTTTTGGTATCGCTGTTTTGATGCACATAGTTCTTCCGATGCAGGTATTGTACATATCACTGTACCCAAAATTTTAAAAAACAGTAAATCCATTAGAATAACTAGTAATTTGCTGCATCCAAGCAAAAACTGCCATTGTTGGTTAAAACGTAAAATACATTCAACTGCTACAGAATAACAAAAACAATGTATTTACAGAGAAAGCTAAGAAATTTACTCAACAATTCAAAGAAAGAATAACATTCCAAATATTTTCCAGAACATACAGCAATAAAACTTCTACTATTCAGATTATATAACTAGAAGCTTACCACAGAAGGCAAGTGCTCTTATATTTCAACAATGTATACTTCCTCCCACCATGAACTAATATCTAAAGACTTGTATGCATTCTAAAGTGCATTATCTCTCAAAATCCAAGGGAAAAAAAGAATACATTTTTATTTTATTTTATATTTATTTATTTATTTTGAGACATAGTCTCACTATGTTGCCCCCCATTTATTTATTTATTTATTTATTTATTTATTTATCTTGACACAGAGTCTCACTATGTTGCCCTGGGTACAGTGCTATGCCATCACAGCTCACAGCAACCTCAAACTCTTGGGCTTAAGCGATTCTCTCACCTCAGCCTCCCAAGTAGCTAGGACTACAGGTGTCCACTGCGATGCCCCGTAACTTTGTTGTTGTTATTGCAGTTGTCATTGTTTGGCTGGCTCAGGCCAGGTTAGAACCCACCAGCTTCAGTGTATGTGGCCGGAGCCGTAACCACTGTGCTATGGGAGCCAAGCCGAAGAATACGTTTTTTTTTGTGTGTGTGGTTTTTGGCCAGGGCTGGATTTGAACCCGCCACCTCTGGCATATGGGGCCAGCGCCCTACTCCTTTGAGCCACAGGCGCCACCCCCAAAGAATACATTTTTAAAGAAAGATTGTATGGAAAAATAAAAATCAAGCCTTACCAGATAAATAGAATAATATCGTCAATTTAAAGAAATAAGATTACATTAAGACATAAATAGAAATCAACAGTTAACTTTAATGATGGGCGTCTTTTTGTGTTATAATTTGAAAAATTATTCAGTATGCTCATTTACATATTAAAGCATTATGTCTAGGCACTACTTTACATTTGTAACTACCATCTGGGTTTCTAAACATAAGGACATTATAACTATGTATCTAGCACAAGCATAGATACTCAAGGCCATCATGAATTTATAAGCTAGTCAGACATCATGGTACCAATAGATATAAGATGTTCAAGTCAAACCATCAAATCAGATCCAAAAGTTGCTGTACCAATACAGTAACTTTTAAAATAAAAAATTTTAGGACTTTCCCTAGCTATCTTTCCTAGTTTATGGCAAAAATCCAATTCACTTACCATCTACGTAAAAGCTAGGAGACTCTTTGTAGTTACTAGATTAGGAGGTACTTATTAATTGAAGCCAATAAAATATAAATACAATGCAGGCAATAACTAAAATTAATAATAATTTCTTCTGGCGACAATTAAAAACAAGCCAGTGTCCCACACAACGACCACCTGAGGAAAAACCAATGTGCTAACGTATGTGTAACAATAGATCTTGGGTTATCGATACTGTTTAATAAAACACTGCCAATGGCAAATACATATATTTTTTCCCCTTGTGGCAGAATTAAAAGGAACAGTAAAATCTTATGAATTGCTTGTGATTTGCTGTACTGCAATGTAAAACTGCCCATACTAGTTAAACTGAAAAGCTAAACCCAACAGAGCACCTTTTAGAAAAAATATGCTAGAAACCTGGGCAGAAAAACAGTGAAGTTGCAACTGCAAACGCTGACAGCACTGGTTTTCCGTGTGATTATCACGGTAATTCTAAATGCATTTAGAAGTTCATTCCATGAAAAAGGAAATAAGACGACCTAAACTCTAAAGGGTAGAGTCCAAAAGAAAACTCCGCTTGGCTTGTGTGAAGAGAACTTTAAGGCACCATCAGTTTGACAAAGAAACGCAGGAGCCAGGTGAAGACGAGTTCAAGTTTTCCTTGGAAATGTAAAATATTCCCCCGAAATCCACACAGAGGAAAAATACATTAAGAGGGGGCAAAACAACATTAACTGCCAATGAAGCAATACGTTAGGCGTTGAGCATCCAAGAGGCGGCTGGTCATATTCTCTCATTCGTCTGGGCAAGACAACCTCTCACCTACGACCCCCAGACAAGGGCTGACCCTCTCCCTGGAAGCCAGCCTTTTCCATCTCGTGCCACCGCACAGACAATCCGCCAGAAGCCGGGACACACCCCCACGAGGGACAACTTGCCGCCAGATACCTCTCCACGCAGTGTCACCGCAACCCCCCGTCTCGGGGCCTCTTCGGCCTCAGGGTCCCCGGTGCCTCCCTTCGCAGCCCCTCACGGCTGCCCGTAGGGGTCTCCGGGTTCCCATCCCGGTGCTGCCGCTCCCTCCAACCCGGCGTCCCAGCGCTCCTTCGACCCGCGCGGGGAATGCCGACTCCCCAGTCCCTACCCGGGTTCCCAGTCCCGCGGCGCGGGCGGCGGCGCGCAGAGAGGCATCCGCCGAGGAGACAAGCGCCTGGGACGCTCCGGCCCCAACTCACCTCCGCTCCGGGCTCCGGGATCTTGGCCCCGAGCCGCGCTTCCGCCTGGCGCGGGCGGCGTTCGCGAGTGGGACCGGAAGTCCCGCCCCTGCCCTCTCCGGCGCTGCCTCCCCGCTCGCCCCGCACGGCGGCGCCGGCCGGGAAGCGTGGGGAGCTTGGGGTGGAGGGAGAGGTCGCGGGCGGGAGGCAGGAGAGGCTTGGTCTGAAGGGCGAGGCGGGCGCCACAGGCTCCTTTCTTTCGCGCCACTGCCCTTTCCAGTGCATCAGTAACCCAACCCGCAAGAGCGTCTATTCTGCTTGAGTCCGGTGAGGAACCCTTGTTCCTGACTCTGACCTCTACCCCCACAATCTAGCTGAAAGTTGACATAAATAAAAACAGAAGTTAATCACGCTGCAAGCAGTTTTTCTTCTCTCATTAATCCAGATTTTTATTACCTACTATATATCTATCACTCATGCGACAATCAGGCACTGCTGTAGGTGCTGGGGATACAGCGGTGAACAGAGGTGTTTTTATGGGCAATGAACTAACCACGGAATAAATCAAACAGTCGCTGGTCCCTTGGGAACCTTAATCTAGTACAAGAGCAGAGATTTATAAGCAGACAAATGCAGTGAAACCATCAAGTGTTAGAGGAACTATGGCAGTGCTGTAAGGATGGGTGAGGTGTAGGGAGCAGGTCAGAAAAACCTTTCTGGAAATAATGACGCCAGTTGAGACTGAAATAAATGATGAATAAGAGCTAAAGGGCAGGCAAGGTGGGGAAGGCTATGCAGCGAAGAATACGAAGGATTAAGAGCTTTGGGCTATCCTATAGGTAGCTGCACAGTGGTGTAGTCAGTGCAACAAGACCTGAGATCCTGGATGCAAGAATAAGCACAGTGAGAGAGCAGATCAGGAAGACTGCTGTACCTTATGCTAAGAAATTTGGACTTCAGACTCCGTACGACAGCACGAGTGGGGTCACCTAGGGAAACAGACAAAATGGTCATGTGGTCAAGTTAGGGTGATGGTTCTGGTCACCAAAGAAAAGTAAGAACTTCGAGATCATGGATAGAATGTTTTACCGTTGAGGGGGCTCTCTCAAACTGCCATACCCAGATGGAAAGGCAATGGATGACTACCATAATCCTGTAAAGGTGGGGCTACCAGGGCTCCGACCGCTCAAGTTGCCCCACTGTGCAAATCACTCCAGCCAAAGGAGAGGCCACCTGAAGTCACAGGGAACGTTGGAATGGGCCAAGTAGAAGGCATCCTCACAACCAGCTATAATAATAAGGACTGTTGTGTCTATTACTGATGTCTTGCTTGCTACTATTATTTAATAAACACCCTTTTGCACACTGAATCCCCCCTTTTACTTTTAACAAAGGAATAATATAATTTTTTCCTTCAGTTTTTCTTTCCTTTGCCCCAAATGGCATATTGCAATATATGGAGATAGGATTACAGTAGAAGAAAGGAGAAATGGACATCATATAGAAAGTCTGTACTTAGAAGGCATAACATTGCCTCTGGATGAAGGGGAGAGACATAGCTTTGGGTTTTCTCCAGTTGGGAAGGTTAGTGGTCCATTTGTGGTGGTTCATGAAATAGCTGCATTATGTAGTGGAGAGGTATGTCTTTGAAAGGATGGGAACACCCTAAACCAAATTCTTTAAACTGTTTGTCCCAGGAATTTTAAATGAGTCATAGGGAAACACAGAGAGAAGATAGCCTTTAGAACTTCATCACACAAATGGCAATGTTCTAAATAAAAGATCTATTAACACCCTTTGTCAAGATCTCAGGACCTGCTCTGTTTCTTTTATTGACTGGATATATCTCTGTATACTTTCAAATCATTTTCTTGCTACTGAAGATTTCTGCTACTTGCAACTAAAACAATCTTGAGGAGGTTCTCTATATCATATCCTTCTTCAAGATGATCTTCTCCCAGGGCCCCTACCGAATGGGCACTGGGCTGAATGACCTATACTCATTTCCACAGCAAACTGGACCAGGTGTAAGCACTTAACCCGAATAGGGACAAAGTCTGTTATGCATGGATTTTGGAGTTCACCTACAGAGAGCTCCAAATAATCTTTCTCACATGCTTAAATAGAAATGTTGTGTAAACCTAGGTTTAGGTGAGGCATGAGCAAGATGTTCAAAGCTGGTGGAGAAAAGAAGAGAGGTGTGAGAAGGAAGTAGGGATAAGTAGATATAGATGACGAAAGAGAAGAAATAATTATCTGAGAGGTGGTCAGATAGTTCCCTTCTTTCCAGTTTTGGATTCCTAGTCTCTTACGAGATCCAGCTAAACTTCCTACCCTTGAATTCTATGAGAACTTTGTGTTCTCTCAATAAATTCCCCGTTTGTCTAAGATTAGTTTTAGGAGGTTTCTGTTTTTAAGCCACAGGACTGCCTGCTCATTCTATAAGCATCTACTAGAGCTCTGGAGTCAACTTCTCTTCTCAAGCCAAGGACAAGAGAAGGATTTTCATAAGAGAAGGATTTTGGCTGTCTGGTTCCTTCAGGAAAGCTATCACGATTGCCATGGGACTTGATGACTTTAGTGTTAAAATGACATGGGTAGGGAGAATCATGCAACTGAAGTGTAAGGCTGGAAGGAATCAGTGGAAACCATTTATTTCAGTAAAGGAGGGAAATAATATACAGCTAGACCTAGTAGTTTTTCTAAGGCTAACCAGTTCAATCATCCTAGAGACAAGACTAGGTCAAAAATCTTCTTTCTCTCAGTTAACTGATCTTCAAATGCAGAAAGAGTACAGCACCTGGGGAAACTGGTATGTAATCCTTAAATGTCCACTATTCAGCCTCCTTCCACCCACATCCTGGTCTTCAGCATTTACCTATATTTATACAAAGACATTAGCCTGACTGCAAAATGGGAGAGTTATTCAGAAGACATTTGTGAGCGACAATGGATAATGGACATGTTACTCTGAACCAAGAGAGGAAAATTTTTTTTCAGGTTTCCTACTTTTTTTTTTTTTCAGTACTCACCAATTGGCTCAGAGAAATAACTGGGTTAATCAATAAAGCTAATAATGTTATTTGTCTGTGAAGTTTATTTATACATTCTACATTCTCTTTAGTTCATAACTGGATGTTTGTTTTATATTTATTTTTTTTCCACCACCAACATAAACATCATATCATTAGCAGGTATATCTAAAACTACATACTCTTACTTTTGTCCTTTATTAGTAATTTAAATTCAGCAATTTACTAATTTGTGGCAAAATCAACTAGTTTATTTTTGGAAGCAGTCACACTAGCATATTCCCTGCTATATTAACTATTTGGGGTAAAATTTCATTAATTACATATTGCAAATTGAATGATAATTGATGTTAGCCAGAGCTCTCCAGTTGATAATTCAAAACTTTTATGCAGGTTATTAGCAGCAGGTATTTTCTATGAAAATCTCAACATGCTGTGATCCAATAACATCTATTAAAGTGAAAGACAAAGCTTATTAAATTTAGGGTGCTGGTTTCCTTGTAAAAAAGGAGCTATTCCAGAAATGTTTCATTTTAATTGAAATATCTTAAAACACGAGTTTTGATGCTTTGGTCTAATCATTTTATTGTGGTAAATTATAACATAAAATTTTCACTGTAATCATCTTTAAGTGTATACTTCAATGGCAGTAAGTACAGTCACAGTGTTATACAACTATTACTATCATCATCTCCAGAAAGTTTTCATATTTTCAGGATGAAACTCTATATCATTAAACAACTCACCATTCCCTTCTCCCATAGTATTTTGGTCTAATTTCATAGGTTTTTATATCCCACAAAAATATTTTTTAACACCAATTCATATCCTCTTGAATTAAACAAATTTATAAATGAGAATAATATAGTATTTTATTTAACTCTTTCCTCCTGTGGAATTCAAATGAAACATGATTTCCACAGGGACATATTGAATAATAATCAGACATTTCTTCTTCAGAACTCTTTAAGGCCTAACCCAATGGAAACTCCATATGTAAAAAGCAACACAGCAGGGAAACTTACCATGATACTCATTAATTGAAAGTTTGCATGAGTGTGTTCCTAAGGACTTACTTTCATGCATGTTAGTAATTTTAAACACCAATCCTTTTTTTTTCTTTTTTCTGTAAAAGCAATGGGCATTCCTCATGTTTGGTGCCCAATCTTCGCTTTGTTTTCTCCCCAATAAAATCAAAACTAAGCAGAGATGTTCATGCCAAAGAAAGCTTCACCTGTTAAATTCCAATACAAAAAATAAAACAAGTCTTTGCTTTTCTTTTTTTTTAATTTCAGGTTAATGTGAGGGTACAAACAACTAAGTCACAATGTTTTGCTTCTATTAAGTAGACTCCCTCTTATAGTTGTGTCCTGCGCTCAAGAGATGTGCCATATACCCTTACGTTGTGCCCATTAAGTGGGAGCACACCAATCTCCTCTCTCCTCCCCTTTCCCTCTTCCCTCCTTCCTCCTCCCTCCAACTTGAATTGAATTGAGTTTTTCTCTTATGTGGGCATGTATTAGATCGTCTACTGGCTTCATATTAGTATTGAGTACACCGGATACTTGCTTTTCCGTTTTTGTGGTACTTTACTAAGAAGAATGTACTTCAACTCCATCCAGGTAAATGCGAAAGATGTAAAAGTCTCCATCTCTTTTTTATGGCTGACAAGCCTTTGTTTCTCAATAAAAATTTAATTCCATGCTTTAGTAACTAAAACAGACTCACAGCTCTACTCCTAACTTGGGAATCCCACCATTAGGGAAGTAACAGAATGAATTTTATTTAGCTCTGAGTCTCAATGATAAATGTATTTCCTAAAATAGAATTAGCTCCAGGCTAAGAATGTTGAGGCAAACTTTTCCTGTAAAAACAATGGATGTATGCCTTAAAATGGGATACACCTTCTCTACAAAACATCCTGATTCATTGGTGAAAAGTCACTTCCCTTATTAGTATTCTCTTTAAAACTTTTAAAATCAGACAATACGCAGTACAGGTTGGTTATATTTGCTGTAAGTAGAGGTGATAGAACCACAACAGGTTATTTCTAGGACCTTCTCCACACTGCAAATACTCACAGCCCAGAAAAATGACCTGCACATTGAGTTGCCAGACAAAATATAGTATACACAATTACATTTGAATTTCAGATTATTTTTAGAAATAAGTATATACCAAATATGGCATGGGATATACATACTTATAGTTGGAATTAATTCATTGTTTATCAGAAATAATATGAAACTTGACATCCTATATTTTTATTTGCTAAACCTTGTAAACTTACTTGCACACAAGCGAGGTTCCTTAAATATTTCTAAAGGAAAATTTCCTTAGATATAACTAATGCAACTCCCTTTACCCAGTCAAAGTCTGAAAAGAACATCAGACCATCAATATACTGCATACATGTAACAAATATCTATTTTTGTATACTTTTCTTAACATTTTATAATTTAAAAAAGACATAAAACCAAGGTCTGTGATGGATATAGAGAATAAAACATAGTTCTTGAAATCCTCGCACTTTGGGAAGCCAAGGTGGGAGGATCACTTGAGGCCAGGAGTTCAAGACCAGCCTGGGTGGTAGCAAGACAAAATATTTTAAGATTGGCTGGGCATTGTGGTGGGCATTCGTAATTCCAGCTAATCAGGAGACTGAGGCAGAAGGAGCACTTGAGCTCAATAGTTTCAAGTTGCAGTGAGCTATAATAACATCACTGTACTCTCGCCCTGAAGACAGTGTAAGACCCCACCTCAAAATAACAACAATAATAATAATAATAATTTAACAGAAAGTATGTAAGACTGAATCATAGAAACTAATATGATTTCCATATGATTACGAGATTAATAATTTATGGATTGAATATTATTTAGTATGGTAGTCTAGGATTTGACTTTGCTTTTCAGAGTGGAAAAGTGCTATTTTTCTTTTTCTTTCTTTCTTTCTTTTTTTTTTTTTGAGACAGAGTTTCACTGTTGCCTCAGGTTAGAGTGCCTTGATGTCAGCCTACTTCACAGCAACCTCAAACTTCTCAGTTCAAGAGATTCTCCTGCCTCAGCCTGCTGAGTACCTGGGACTGTAAGTGCCCACCACAACGCCCAGCTAATTTCTTCTATTTTTAGTAGATGCTGGTCTTGGACTCCTAAGCTGAAGTGATCCTCCTGCCTTGGCCTCCCAGAGTGCCAGGATTACAGGTGTGAGCCACCATGCCCTGGTAATTTTTAAATATTTTTTGTAGAGACAAAGTTTCACTGCTGCCCAGGCCGGTTTTAAACTCTCGGCCTCAAGTGATTCTTCTACTCAGGCTTCCCAAAGTGCAAGGATTTCAGGTGCTCTCTTTAATTCTTAATATCTATCACAGACCTTGGTTTCACTTCCTTTTGAAATTATAAAATGTTAAGAAAAGTATAAAAAAGTGGATATTTGTTACATGCATGCAGTAAATTGATGCTCCGATGTTCTTTTCATACTTTTGTCTGGGTAAAAGGAGTTGCAGTAGTTATATTTAAGGAAATTTTCCTTATTTTAAAGTACTTTTCTGCAGTTTTTTTTTTTTAAGGTCATGTTCTATAATTTTTATCCATTTTTTCTCACAGCAGTCAAGTAGAATTTTGGCTTTGAAGAAGTAGAACCCAAAGAATGTCAGAGAGGTCAGAGAGATTCATGTGGAATTTCTGGAAAATGGAACATTGAGACTACATTTACAAATAGATAAGTGACTCTGATGCCCTTTCTCTCCACACCCTCATCAATATGCACTTTAGCAGAACCAAACTGCATATGCTTTCTGAGATATCACTGGTGCCTTGGCCCAATGTCTGGTCTGCACATGTCATCTAATCCCCAAATACTCAAGGCCTCAAAGTAGAGGTATCTGTAAATATCCTCTCCCCATCCCAGTTCACGCTGCAGAAACCCACTCTGCAAATATTGTTTAAAATGCCTCCTTCATGTCTTTCCTCCAATACCTCTCACATCTCACCTCGCAGAGCAATCAATAGCATCTAAAACAAAAACCATACTACCCTTATTAGCCTTTTTTCCAAAGGAACTTTCTTAAGGCCTCGGCAGTGGCTCATGCCTATAATCCTAACACTGTGGGAGGCCGAGGCAGGTGAATTACTCAAACTCAGGAGTTCAACATCAGCTTCAGCAAGAGCAAAACCCCACCTCTACTAAAAATAAAAAAACTAACCAGGCTTTGTGACAGGCAATGTAGTCTCAGCTACTCGGGAGGCTGAGGCAAAAGGATCACTCGAGTAAAAGAGTTGGAGGTTGCTGTGAGCTATAACACCACGGCACTCAATGCATCCCACCCCCAAAAAAGAAGCTTTCTTAATTCTTCATTAACTAAGCATGCACTCCTACTGTGCTGGTTAATTTTAGGTTTGAACTTGACTGGATTAAAGGGTACCTAGAGAGCTGCTAAAGCATTATTTCTGAAGTGTCTGCAAGGGTGTTTCCATTGGTACACAGAATGTGGAAGATCCACCCTCAATGCAGATGGGCACCATTCAATCTTTTAGGTGCCTGGATAGGACTAAAAGACAGAGCAAAGGTGAGTTTCCTCTCTCTTTCTCTCTTTCTCTCCTGCATCTGGGACACACTTCTTCTCCGGCCCTTGGACCTCAAAACTCCAGGTTCTCTGGCCTTTGGAATCTGGGATTCGCAAAAATGGCCCCATGGGTTCCTAGGCCCTTGGCCTCAGACTTCTAGTTACAATGTTGGTTTTCCTGATTCTGAGGATCTTGGCCTTGGACTGAGCTATACATCTCTGGAGTCTCCAGTTTGCAGACAGCCTGTCATGGGACTTCTCAGCACTCACAATCACATGAGCCAATTTCCCTAATAAATAAATCCCTTCTGATCTATCTCCTATTGGTGCTGTCACCTATCCTTACAGAGTTTACACTCTAGTAGAGGAGGACAGAAAATAAATGATAAACCAATAAATAAATAGGTTGCAACTTAACATATTTATTTAATATAATGTTAAATATTCATTTATTGGGCCAGGTATGGTGGCTTATGCCTATAATCCTAACTCTGGAAGGCCAAGGCAAGGATTGCTTGAATCCAGAAGTTAGAGACCAGCTTGAGCAAGAGTGAGACTCAACTTCTACTAAAAGTAGAAAAATTAGCTGGGCATAGTGCACACCTATAGTTGCAGCTACCCAGGAGGCTGAGGCAAGAGGATTGCTTGGGCCCAGAAATTGGAGGCAATGGTAAGCTGTGATGATGCCACTACACTCTAGCCCAGGCACAACACAAGACTCTGCCTTAAAAACCAAAAAAATAATTTAATATAATTTATTATACTCATTTAACTCAATGACAAATACTTTGGGGGGAAATGAAGCAAGATAAAAGGTCAATAGCAGGGGTAGAGGTTGTAATTATAGTCCTCAAGCAGTGACATTTGAGCAGAGGCTTGAAGGAAAAGAGAAAAAAAAGCATATTTAAGGAAAAATGTTCCAGACAGAAAGAATAGCGAGAGCCAAGGTCCTGAGGCAAGGTCCTAAATCAAATTCTGGATGTCCAGTTTTCTAGCATGCAACAGGTTCAAACATGTCTCTTTTCTAGCCGACACGTGGACTGGGTCCCATGCTGCAACTGCTGAACTGTCTGCATTTGTGTCTCCACAAATCACCCCAGGACACTTCTCCTTTGCCAGTTGCTCTCTGCTACACTTCACCTTTGCGGGACAAGCGAAAGATATGGGAAGCCTGGAGGCAGTGGAGGGGCTTGTCCTTTCCTGTCTGCTTCTTGTGCCCTGGCAGCAACACCCTGAAAGGCCCTTCACTGTGGGAACGGCTGTGAAGACCAGTTTCCAGCTTTTACCTACTTCCAAACTAGCCTCACCGGCCCTTCAGAACCTCTGCTTCTGAAGGGTGACCCGTCCTCACATGGCAGATTCTGCTTCTACAGACTCTGCCACTTGAGCCTCCCTCTGTTCCCACAGCCCCAGAGCTATAACCCGCTTCCTGCAAATTCACATCTCCCTAAGACCTCAGCACTCCCTTTTGCCCTTTCAGTTGTCCGTGACCCACTTAACCAATTCCCAACACTCAATTCTCTCTGTTAAGATAAACATTGTGAGTTTTTTTGTTTGTTGTTTTTGTTTTGTTTTGGGACAGAGTTGCTGCCCTGGGGTCACAGCTCACAGCAACCTCAAACTCTTGGTTTTAGCATTTCTCTTGCCTCAGTCTCACAGGTAGCTGGGACTATAGGTGCCCACCACAATGCCCAGATATTTCTTTGTTGTAGTTGTCATTATTGTTTAGCAGGCCCGGGCTGGATTCGAACCCACCAGCCCCTGTGTATGTGGCCAGTGCCCTAACCACTGAGTTACGGTCACCAAGCCACCAGTGTGGTTTCTTTTCCTTGACTGGATCTTGACTGATACAGGGAGGTAGAATGTTATCTTCCTGCAGTCAGAAACCATGTTTTATTTGAGTCTGACTCCAAGCACTTAGCATAAAACCTGTAAGTAATGAACAAATGTCATACCAACTCATTGGCAAATAAATTGAGACAAATTTATGGACAGTTAACACCCGATCCCAACTTGCCCAGTAAGTATGCAGAAAACTGCCTTGGTTTGCCTTGTCAGGGTCTTAATGTGAACAGGCCCTCCACCCTCACTCCCATCCATCACACAGAGGGAGTCTGTGCTGGGGGAAGAGACAGCAGTCAGGAGCAGCCAAGTCCTCAGGTAGGCTGCCATTAGTCCGTGGAGGTTTTGAAACAAGAAGGGATTGTTGGGGTTAAAATGATTTACTAAAATCATTAGAGTTTGGCCTACCGCCCACCCAAACTCTGGCAAAACATGAACCACTTTCTGACAGGGATTCCTAGCAAAACACTGAGTAGCTTATTTTAGTTTGGTCAGAAACTATAAAAGGACATCTTTCTGGGATATCTATACATGAAGGAAATAGCATGCCACTTTTTAAGCGCTAGACTATATCTATCAAAGGAAATTTAGTTATAATAAAAATGAAGCAAATGAAAGCACAGCACAGTTGCACAAGCCCTTGCATGTAGTTTGCATGCAATAAATACTTATAAATTCTACTGATGCTCTTTATTAAAGTTCTAATCTGTGACGAAATCATCCCAGAGATCTCAGACATCTTTGGATCCCATAGCAAGCATATGAGAGAGAAAATTTTGACACAATATGCTTTTTGATATACTTCCCACCACAGCCACTGTCTCAGTATAAACTCTTTTGTTTGAGTCATTAAATAATAATAACCTCCAGACTGGACTTCTTAGCACTAGCCCTGGGCCATGCTCCACATTGCTTTCTGTTATTTTTCCAAAACTCTGTTACTGAGTTTAAATTGCAACTTTGTCAATTACTAGCTGTATGGCCTTAGGTAACTTACCTAACCACTCTGTGCCCGAAGTCTCATCATCTTAAAATGAAAAGACAACAGTACTTACCTCACAGAGTTGGTACAAGGGCTAAATCAGTTATTCTATCACAAGAATTTGGGACAATGCCTACCACACCGAAACCACAATGGAAGTGATAGTTATTATTACTATGCTTGGAAACACTAATTAGTTTCAGGTTACTTATGGGATAAAGTCCAGTTCCTTAGCATATATGGGTTTCCTGCTCAGAATCTCCAATTATCTTTCCAGACTTATCCTCCACTTTTTCTCTTTCTACCTCTCTCCCAGATTGCCTGTCTCCTCATCCCTTCTAATAAAATCTTCTTTTCTTATAGAAGGTTTTATGAGGCCAGGTGCAGTGGCTTACACCTGTAATACTAGCACTCTGGGAGGCCAAGACTAGCCTGAGCAAGAGTGAGACCCATGGAAGGAAGGAGGGAAGGAAGGCGGGAAGGAGAGAGAAAGAGAGAAAGAAGGAGGGAAAGAAGGAAGGAAGGGAGGGGAGGAAGAAAGAAAAAGAGAGAGAGAGAGAGAGAAAGGAAGGAAGGAAGGAAGGAAGGGACATTGTGGTGGGTGCCTGAGTAGTCCCAGCTACTCAGGAGGCTGAGGCAAGAGAATTGAGCGCTTGAGCCCAGGAGTTTGAGGTTGCTGTGTGTTAAAATACCAAGACACTGTAGCCTGGGACAACAGAGTGAAATGCTATCTCAAAAGAAAAAAAGAAGGTTCTATGAAATGGACCCTATTGACATAATCACAGTGTTGTTGCTACCACTATCACCACTGTCTTTCCAATCTTTTCTGTTTGAACGTCTTTACATATGTTTTTCCTTGTTCCTAAAATGCCCTCCTTTTGTCTCTTCTTCAACTGACAACACTACTACTCAACTTTCAGGACCAACTTGAATATGACTCTGAAGCCTTCTAAGAAGAGGTGAGTCTTGTCCCCTGGCCTCATACATGACATCATATCTCTGAAGTGTTAATGACCATACTACGTGGTGAGTGACAGTCTCCCACCAATGAAAAGTGGGTAAGTTTGGACCAGATGATCTAATTTATGACTCTAAGATACTAAGAGAATCTGGAAAATAATTTGTCTAAATGTGTTCATGGTTTTTGCCTGATATAAATGAACAAACACACATGCATCATAAACATATCTTCTTAACACACACACACACAGAGTATATACCAAAGATTGGTTCTCAGGCTAATGATGGTGCAAAAGATCACAGAAAGAAGTGCTCAACTTGACTTGTTATCACATACAAGTGGTCATTCTCCAAGCTAGATGATCTGAAAAATGCAAACTTAATCTACTCCCAGAAAGTGAGAATAAAGACAAAGAAGAATAATAAAGTGGTAGGTGCTACAAGGAGACAGGTAAGTAACTGCCAGTGGGACTAGGCATAGACCATCAACAGTAAGGTGAATAGTAAGTAGTCCTAGAAGATTCGGAAAAGCTAACTGTCCAAATAGTTCCAAATCCAAAATTAATGTGTTTATCTAAATAACACAGAAGAACCTCTGTAAGTTGACCACTCAAAGGATTGTAACAAACTGGTTAACATACAGAGGTAGTTAACATAAGGAACTAGTCATATTGTATTGACATGTACATGTGCTGTGTGTCTGATCTATGAAAATTAGGCCATGTAAAGGAGGTGGTCCATGCGGGGAGGAGGTCAACTATGGAGGATCTACTGTACATAAAATGAAAAAAGTCAAGCAGTAAAACCACCAACAGTTTTCTCTTGACAAATACGTTGCTCAAAAAATACCTCTTTTGGCTGGGCATGGTGGCTCATGCCTGTAATCCTCTGGGAGGTCCAGGTGGGCAAATTGCTTCAGCTCAGGAGTTCCAGACCAGCCTGAATAACAACATAGTGAGACACGGTCTCCATGGAAAAAGTAAAATTAGCTGAGTGTGGTGGTGCACTTCAAAAGTCCCAGCTACTTGGGAGGCTGAGGCAGGAGGATCACTTGAGCCCAAAAGTTTGAAGTTGCTATGAGCTATGATGCTATGGTACTCTATCCAGAGTTATCCAGTTAGAGTAAGACTCTCTCTCTCAAAAAAAATAACTCTTTTCATTTAAAAAGTTTCTCCCTTTTTCAGACTTGAGTACTTTATATGTCATTGTAACATGAATAGTTTCATAGAAGTAAAGGTGAAAGAATAGCCTGAAAATAAAATCACTCCTAGTTACTTTAACAAAATACATGTCAAAATGTTAAAATCATTCAGACTTGATGGGAAATGTAGGTTTTATTAAGTAACAAAAATAATTAAATGTTTTGGAAAAATCAACATGAAACACTTAAAATGTTGACTACCTCAACTAACATGATTTTCACCTTTCTCTTCCTGTTTTCCATAGAGTAAAGAGAACGATAATTTTCTGCTTTTTTTAATGTTCCAAGAGATCCTAATTTAGAAAGGTAGATAACATTCTTTTTCTACTTTCTAAGCATCAGTTTATCTTAAAAGCCGAACTTGACTCAGATGCTCCCAGAATGCTTGACATTCATATGCTCTTCAACATGTCAAAAGCAATCTGCCATGGGCTGTTTGAATAGTTTGTCCCTACATGCCCAGATAAACTTGTGATGGTCAATTAGTACTGCCCCAATGAAATGTATATTACATAAATTTTTAGACTAGTAATTTTTCTACAATTTTCAAGGGACAGCAAAATTCCTATCCTACATTTCATGTGGCATTCAGCCAGCAGATCTAAACATAGGTTGGAAAGGGTGTAATCTTGTGAGCTAAATGGGAATCAGCCACCTTTAGCTAAAGTTCATTATAATCTCAAGTATCCTATACTTATTATCCATGTAAGTATACTTATACCTGTCACTTCGCTTGAGAAAAGTTTTATTTCAAAAATACAATCACTGAACCTTTGACATATGTAGACCACTAATAATTTTTAATAGTGCTAGGATAGGAATTCTGAAAGAGGAACACACCTGTCATATTTCCTCTCTGTTCCTGCCTCATATTATGATATTAACTAATAATTGAGGTGGAAGCTAAAGAGGTCTTAAGCATTGATGCTCCCAGGGATATTTTTATTTCTCTGAAGAATATTTCTTTAAAGGCAAGTCTTCAAAAATTAATGAAGTTATAATAGTGTATTGAAATATCAGAATAAAAAGTCTTCCATTTTTCAGTACAGCTCTATAGTCCCCGGCCTTTAGACCCTTCCTACTGGCAGGAAGCTCCATGCACCTGCTGCCTCCCTCTGCCCAGAGCCCCTCCTCCTCCTGTCCTCTTCTCCTTTTCCACCTCCTCTGTGTCCTTGCAGTTGTTCGAGGGTCACCATGTGTCCTAAATTCTTTCTTGAGACTGCATAAATAAAAAACAGATGTACTACCTGCAAAAAGATGACCTCTGGCCAAATCACACAAATTGAAAAGCCCTGAAATGATCAATCTAAATGATGGTCTATATCCATGAATTCAAAAGTCTACTTCCTCCTCTTCATCAAACCCCTGTGTGTTTGCTGAAGTTATTTATCCATCTACAGTCTACAAAAGGTATTTTCCCTTCCTCCAAAGAGCTTTGATGTAGTCTTTTGACCTAAATGGTTTATGTTAGCCTGCCTCAAAAAAAAAAAAAAAAAATCAATTCTAGCAAATTGAACTTGGAATATTTACAATAAATAAACCCTGTGTTTCCGTGGTTGGTGACCCTCTGCTCCTGGGCAGCTATGCTTCAGGAATCATTGCCAAGCTATTCCTCCACCCATCCCTCTGGCTGTCTTGTACCAGCAATAGACTTTGCTATTGGGCTTCTTGGTTTATTTCTGGACCTCTCCCAGAGGTCAGTGATGCATAACCCTGTTTTCATCATGAGAACTATTTCCCTTCTGAGAACACGATGAAAAATATACCCCTATTCTCCCAGGAAAAAGCACATGCCCACACATAAGATTTTATGTTCAAGTTCAGTAGGAAACTTTGACTAACTGCATAGAAAAATTTATCACAATTTATTAAAGACAATGTATACCTGACACTCAAAAATTATTGAAAATATATAGTTCAAAATGGCTTAGTTCATTAGGGAGCACATTTTGTGGGTCTCTTCTTTAGTAGCCTACAGTATCTGAGCATACATGAAGACCTCTCACTTTAGGATATTTTCAAGATCTGTAGAGTCAAAAATTCAGACATCACTCATTGTAGCTAGAGGAATGCCAACTAGTGTACAATTTTTTGCTTAAGTGTTTATTTTTTCAATTACCCAAAATGTAATTCAAATTCTCATCTTTTTTGAAAAATTTTGTTAATAGTGTGTATTTTCTTTTCCATGCCCATACCTTCCCTACATTGTTTTTATTTTTAGAAATGAGGAAGAAGGAAACATGATCAGAATAAGAAAATCCAGTTGTGTTTGTTAAATGCCTATGGGGTCACCATTCAAGAGTTTCAGAGGGCAATTATATAATGGCTCAGGTGCTGAAGCATAATCAAATTACAGTCATTCTCATGTAGAACAGATCTTGAGATGTGAAGAACTTAATGGTGTCATTATAATTACTGAGGATTATGATTATTTTTGGATTATGGTTGTCTATTAGTTTGACAATGACAGTTTAAGTGCAGCTTGGCTCTTTATGGAGCAATTTTTACATTTATAGATTGAAAAATAAGAAATATAGCTTTTACAAAAGCACTTTCGAAACCTTGATAAAATCTATTATAAACCTCCAAACCACTAGTTAAGTTTCTTTGAATCATGGTGTGACACCTGTACCTCAAGCAGCTAAGGTACCAGCCACATACACCAGAGCTGGCAAGTTCATATCCAGTCTGGGCCCACCAAACAACAATGACAACTACAACCAAAAATAGCTGGGTGTTGTGGCAGGCACCTGTGGTCCCAGCTACTTGGGAGGCTGAGGCAAGAAAATCACTTAAGCCCAGGAGTTGGAGGTTGCTGTGAGCTGTGATGCCATAACACTCTACCCAAGGCAACAGCTTGAGGCTCTGTCTCAAAAAAAAAAAAAAAAAGTTTCTTTTAATTTGAAAATTCCCGAGTTAAAGGAGAATAGGTGGAAAGGGAGAGAAAGAAGTAGAAAGAAATGTTGTAATTTTGTTTGTTTGTTTGTTTTATTGAGACGGAGTCTTACTAAGTCACCCTTGGTAGAGTGCTATGGCATCACAACTCACAGCAACTTCAAATTCTTGGACTTAACTGATTCTCTTGGCTCAGCCTTCCAAGTAGCTGGGACTACAGGCACCCATTGCAACTCCCCGCTATTTTTTTGTTGCAGTTGTGATTGTAGTTTAGCTGGCACGGGCAAAGTTTGAACCTGCCAGCCTCAGTGCATGTGGCCAGCACCATAACCGCTGTGCTACGGGCACCAAGCCAAATGTTGCAATTTTTTAACAAGTGGTGTTTCTGTTATTCAACCTTTTGGTACATGCATTCACTTTTGCTACATAACATGAAAAGAGCATTAACAGCATATTTGTGGGCTGAGTATATACCCGGACTGAATACAAGGAGGAATACAGCTATGGGACATAACTCTGGAACCAGATGAAAGAGTGGATTCCTCTCCCTCACATCTGCCTCATCAGACCATCTAAGGCAGGATGAATGATTGGGCTGTTGTCTTGGGGAATAAGGGACTGATGACCCAGGGGCTTCACCAGATTCTATACAAAGGAGGGAGGCCCTGATAGTAATCTGATTAAGAACAGGGCTAAGGGACTTTTCTTGAAGCTGTTTCCAAAGTGAGCTTGCAGTTTGTTTGTTTGTTTTCTTAAACTGTAAAAAGTATTGGCCATACATTGAGAGGGTTATCATGGGCGGTATCCTTGAAGTACCTTTCTGGAGCTTCTACTACACATTTCCCTGTTTCTCCTACACTCCCCACACTTCTCTCGGAAATAACCTGCTAGCCACCCCACATCGGCCCCTGGATCCCCTTTATTGCCCAACCCCCCTCTGCTTCCTTCCTTTCAGTGAGCCTCATTTCACGCTATCATCATCTCTGTCTTCCAGTCCTGGTGGAAATGAGCCAAGTTGTCTGAGTTCCCCAAGTGGAGTCTTTGTCATTCATTCATCAGAGCAGCTTGTGGCTCTTCATTAACAATATTTAATGAGTACAATTTATTTTAGAGAGGTTTTAATGACTGACCCCTGTCATAATAAAAGTGACTCACATTTATCGATTAGCTTCAATTAATCTGTTGAAAGGCCTTTACATGAATCTCGTTTAATGCTCACAATAACTAAAGACTCGTTTTGCCTACTTTCAAACTTTTTTATAGAGGAATAATACAGCATGTATTCTTTTAAGCATCTTCTTTCATTCAACATTTCATTTGTGAGATTCATCTAAATTTGGGGGAGTAACTATAGTTCATTCTTTTCTTTACTGTGTAAAATTCCATTGAGTAAATGAGACAGGATTTCCTAGCTTAGGTTTATACAGAGATTGTTAATGAATAGCCTAACATAGTAAAATAGGTTTTTTTTCTATTTAATTCCAAGATGACTTATGCTTGATTACTGAAGTTCTTTAGGGATATTTTAATTACACCTTTAGAATTAAGGTTTAGCTAAAGGATAGGAAAAAGAGGAGAACATTGAGGGTTAAAAATACTTGTTTGTGATTGAGAGTTGATGGGGGACTCCTGAAGCTGTGCTCTGGATTTCCTAAAGTTTTAACATGAAGCCTAGGTCTTAAGACAGCTTTGCAAAAGGGAGAAACAAAGGTCGCCAGAAGCAAAGGCCTTGATTTTAGGGGATGGGAACAAAAGAAGGAGTTAAACTTCTAGATAGGAAGAGTTCTCATTTTCTGGAAGTTAAACTTCCAAGTCTTCAGTCCCAGATGTTTTTTGGATCTTATAGATCATATGCACAGAGTGTATGAGCTATAAGATTCCCTCTGAATATGTCTATTAACCCAAACTTTATCTAGATTTAGATAACTGACAGTTGAAGACTTAGAAATTTGAATGGTCAGCTTTTCACAATTTACCCCCTTTTTAAAATGTTATTTTATATTTAGAGACAGAGTCTCACTTTGTTGCCCTTGGTAGAGTGCTGTGGCATCACAGTTCACAGCAACCTCTAGCTCTTGGGCTTAGGTGATTCTCTTGCCCCAGCCTTCTGAGTAGCTGGGACTACAGGCGCTTACCAGAACACTCAGCTATTTTTTTGTTGCATTTTGGCTGGGGCTGGGTTCGAACCCATCAACCTTGGTATATAGGGCCCGCGCCCTACCCACTGAGCCACAGGTGCTGCACTACCCCTTTTTAAATCCATATTTTTAAGAGAAGAGAAAAAAAAACAGTAATTTTTTTCAGAAGAGAACAAATAATATATTCTCATTAAAATTTCAAGCAAAAATGTATAGTTCTCTTTATTCTTGCAGAACTTCCACCTTGTTCAAATTAAATATTTATTGACCATTTACTGAGTGCAAGTTCCAGAAATAGGTGCCATAAGGAATATATAAATCAGTGATTGACATTGCCTTCTATTGAGTCACTTAAAATTTGAAAGAATAGATAAATCAAAAATCAAATAATTGTAAATAAAGCTGCAGAGAATGAGGACTATTAGAAAGGTAAGCACACCAAAATGGCGAAGGAACCAAAAGAAAAGACTAATCGAATCAAGTTCAGAACAAAGGAAACACTTTGTGGAGAAGTTGGCAATGGCATTGGCCTTGAAGAATATGTAAATTTTGATAGTAGAGAAAAGGATGAGTAACTATGTATACCAAATGAAGAAAACAATATGGGCAAAGGTATAGAGACTCGACATATTAAGAAAACAATGAATAATGAAACAAACCATAATGCACTAATAGGCCCACAAAAGAGAGATATGTTGACCACTCCCTGGTCTCAGCATGCTGAACAACACCATTTCTCTGAATATTTATTGTATAATATTACTTATCTTACTAGTTTTCTAGGGATGGCATAGCAAAATACTACAAACTGGGGTTCAAATGACATAATTTTTTCCCTCATAATTTTGGAGGTCCAAGATCAAGTCTGGAGGTCCAAGCTTAAAGTGTTGGCAAATTTGGTTTCTCCTGGGGTCTCTCTCCTTAGCTTGCAGATGGCTGTCTTTTTTCTCCCTGTGTTTTTACATCACATTCCCTGTGTCTGTGTATTTCCCTTCTTCTGAGGACGCCAATCCTACTTTCATTATTTCAATTAACTTTCATTACCTTTTTCAAGGCACTATCTCCTAATGCAATCACGTTCTAAGGTACTAGAATTTAGGGCTTCAACATATGAATTTGAGGGGGACACAGTTCAGTCCATAACACTTACTAACTTTGTGCCTATCATCAGGGAAGTAATCTAATCTGATTTATCTCTACTCCATGTGCCTTAGTCTAATTCCTGGTACATAAATATTTCTTGACCCACTTTTTGTTGATTTAGAGGTGGAGTGCAGACTCCATAGATTGAAGTCAGATGATGGAGAGCTTTAGAGGATAGGAGAGCTGAGGATAGGAGTTTAAGTATTTTATAGTAAAGAATGGGGGTGGGAGTTATATGACAAGAAGTATTCTTCAAGGGAATTACTCCATCAGCAATGTAGAGGATTTGTGGTGGGGCATGATTGCTCATCCCTGCAATCTTAGCACTCTGGGAGGTTGAGGCTGGAGGATCCCTTGAGCCCAGGAGTTTGAGACCAGCCTGCGCAAGAGTGAGACCACATCTCTACAAAAAAAACAAAAACAAAAAACGAGAAATTAGCCAGGTGTTCTGGTGAGCACCTATAGTCCCAGCTACTCAGGAAACTGAGTCAGGAGGATCACTTGAGCCCAGAATTCTGAGGTTGCTATAAGCTCAGCTGATGCTATAGTACTCTAGCTTGGCTGACTCTGTCTCAGAAAAAGAAAAGAGAAAGAAGAGAAGAGGACGGGAAGAGAGGAGAGGAAGAAAAAAGAAAAGAAAAGAAAGGAAAGGGGAAAAAAAGGAATGTAGAGGATTTATTGGCGGTTAGAGGAAAAGGAGACCAGTTAGGAGTCTATCAAAGTAGCCAGGCCAGGGATACTGAAGATTCGCATTCTAGTGGTGGCCTTGGTGAAGGACGTGAAGAAGAAGACCTATTTGAAAACTTGACTCTGATAATTAATTAGGAGTGGAGGAAAATGAAAGAGATCAATTTTTAAAATTGATGTTTGGGTTTTTAAAATTTAATTAATTATCTTCAGTTGACAAATAAGTTTTGATTGATGTATACATTCTAGAAATATTAAATCAAGCTAATTAAACATATTTATTACCTCACTGATTTATCATTTCATTGTAGTGAGAACATTACAAATGTATTCTTCTAGCAAGTTTGAAATAACCGTGGTCACCAGGCAGTGCAATAGATCACTAAAACTTAATCCTCCAGTCTAAGTGAAACTTGGCACCTTTTATTTCTCTTTTTTTTTCTTAGCACCTTTTGATCCACATGTCACCTTTCCCCAGCCTTCCTTCTCCCCTCTCTGGCAACCATCTTTCTATTTTTTGTTTCTATGAGATTGATTTTTTTTAGATTCCACATATGAGTGAGATCATGAGATAACACAGTATTCCTATGTGACTATCTGCGCCTGGCTTAGATCCTTCAGTATAACTAAGGCTTTTGAGCTCAGTGGCTTTAGAGAATGGGTGATGTTTCTACTCAGAGAGTCAAGAGATAGTGCTCAGAATGATTTTCAATGTGAAAAATAGAAAGACAAGTGAGTTTGTTTAGTTCATTTTGAATCAGAAAGTTGGAAATATGGATCTGTTCTCTAAGAAAGGTCCATCAGAGTAAGTTGCACAGTGGCCAAAGTTTTAGTCACTCTTGATCCCCAGCTCCTCATCCGATATCTGGCACAGATATAATGTTTGCTAAATATCTGTTGAATGAATGAAATAGGGATTGAGGCGTGATCAGCATTGCAAGTGCTGCAGTGAGACAGATGGTTGTGGAAATCGAGGAATGAAAGAGAAGTGAGAAGGAAAGTGAAGAATAAGGACAATTAGTCCCCCTACTTGAATTTGAATTGTCTTTCTATAAATTACGTGAAACACAACGGATAATTCTCAAAATCAAATAGAGAAAAACCAATCTCAGAACCTATCGAAAATTGCAAAAATTTGGGAGGGTGCCTGTGTGGAGAGAAATTAATAATGTGTTGTCAAATAGCAACACCTAGTGACCAGTTCCAAACACAACATGGAGATTTCCAAGAGTTTAGGGGTTTTGCAGCACTCAGATAAGCAGGGAAGGAAAGAATGTTACAGAAATTGACCAGTTCTTCATGGGTAGTAACAATGACGACTAATATTCATGTGGCACTTAGGAATTTACAAAGTTATCTCATTCGATAACTGAGATGGATATTATTGTTGAATAAAATTCAGGCTGATGTAGAGATGATGCTCAGGCGCTGGGCTGTTTGGCACGATTGAACACAGCACAGTGGTGGGCAGGCCAAGATGCAGGTTTGATTTCTGAATAGGTTTTACCCCAGTGATTGGCCAAAGGGTATTCAGGTCCTCCAACTCTTCCCCTTGTTTCAGAAATTGTGGCTCATAAGTGGGAGGCCGAAGAAAAAGCAGGTCCGAGGAGAACCAAGCAGCTGCACAGCACACACACACACACACACACACATTTTCCCCCTTCTTTCTTCAGGTGGAAACGAAATCCATCTTGATATACTTGAATTCCCCTCAGCAACCTTTTAAAGCTGTTCTACTCCCAAGTCTTGCACCCTGACCTCCAGAGGCAGACTGCTTTGGGATGTGAACATCAGCTCCAGCATTTCCACATTGCAGCACCTTGTACAGACTGCTTAGTCTCTGTATCTTGATTTCACCGGCTATACAATGGGAATAACAGAACATGCCTCCTGGGTTTGTTCTGAGGTTTAAATGAGTTAATATATCTCAAACACTTACAAATGCTCAAGTATTTTTCTATCACTGTATTGTAATTATTTATTTACTTCTTATCTAGTTTCCTTGAGGATAGAATCTTACTCATCTCTGAAACCATAGTACTTGTGTATGCCACGTAATACTCCAGGTAAGCAGTTAGCTTCTGAGGTTTCAGAGGACTAGCAGGAGGTCCAGTTTTCTGGACATAACACTCTTAACAGTCACATCAGGGGACCCAGTCAGGATGTTCAGTCTAGAGTTCTGAGCAGTCACCAACTTGTGGTTGGGGCAGTCTTGGACAGGCTGAAAAGTCAGACACAGCAACAGAAATTAAAAGGGATTCACTTGTCGGAATTAAAGATAGAACAGGAAATAGAATTTAGGGTTCAGGAATAAGGTAGAAACTTTGATGTCGAAATGGAGCAAACCCAAGCCTGGACTCTCACTGCTTCTTTCCTGGACAGAGTCAATAGTCTCCTAAGCCCATCTTTTCTCTAATCTTTCTCATATTGCCACCAGAGTTAACTGTCTAAAACTCTGACTATGCCACTTCCTCGCTCATAAATGTCCAGTGGCCCACAGTACCAGCCACTGTCTCATCTTCAGACCCCCCTGTTATACTCTAGGCTGGTGGTCCTGGGACTGGAACCTGGCAAACCACGTTTCTGTTTGCCAGCAGGCTCCAAGTGAGACTCCGCCAACAGGGGTGCTGGAGGCTGGTTGCCAGCTGGAGAACAAAGGATTTCTTTCTGCTTCCCATCTGTCAGCACCGTCCTAGCAGCCCTTCTGCACCAGGCTATGGAAGTTCCTTTACTTCCAGTACCAGTACTTGGTTCAACTTTGGAGTTTTTCCAGCAGTTGTAGAACCAGCCTCATTGTAGTCTCCTCAGAGACACCGGCACTAGCTGGTCGACCCCTCCAGTCCGGATCCCAGAGGTCCAGATCCCAGCCCCCGCCGCGCCCCGAGCCCTTCCTCTGAGCAACCTGCACTCTGAAGTCTGAGTTTTAGTTCCGCAGGGATCTTCTTCCAAACTTCTAAGTGTTTTTGTTTTGCTTAAATATTAGTAAACACATAATGCAAAATTTATCATTTTAACCAATTTTATGTGTATGTGCAGTTCAATAGCGTTAAGTACGTTTACACTGTTACACAACCATTATCCAGAACTCTTTTCATCTTGCAAAGCTGAAACTCCATACCTCTTAAGCAATAACTCCTCATTTCCCCTTCCCCTTAGCCCGTTCGAGAATCCCTTTTATTTTCTGTTTCTATGATTTTGACTACCTTGAGTACCTAATATAATAAAACCTGACAATATTTGTCCATTTGTGCCTGGCTTATTTAACGTAGTGTATCCTCAAGTTTCATCCATGCTACAGCATGTGTCAGAATTTCCTTTCTCAAGTACAGGTGACATATATTTCATTGTCTGTTTGTACCACATTTCGTTTATCCATCCATTGGTTGATGGACATTTGGGTTATTTCTTCTTTTTTGCTATTGTGAATAAGGTTGCTATGAACCTATGAGTGTACAAATATCTTCAAGTCCCTGGTTTCAGTTCTTTTGGATATATACCTAGAAGTGGAATTGCTACATTCTAGATAATTCTATTACTAATTTGCTATTCCAAACTTCCAAGTTTTAATAACTCTGTATTCTTCTTCTTGTTTCCTAGCCCTAGGGAACAAAGCTGCTACCTGAAGCGTCTCCCTTTGTGACACTTTCGTTATTTTTAGCTCTTCAATACCTAGTTAATAATTGTTTTAAGTTATTGTTCCTAAAATAACAGCTGTGGTTTATTTTTATTGGAGATTAATTTTTGCGGGAGGTAAGCTTTACAATTTAATCTTTAGTACAAGATATTCAGACAGGAGTGGGACTGGATTTGAGGAATAATTAACAGTATGCTGGCTGGGTTCTGACAGCCATGTCCTTCTTTACGTGGCAAATCGGGGACGCACTCCTCAGCACATCATCAAGGACTTCTCATGCACTGTTCCATTCTCACTTGGCTCCAGAACACTTTTCCAGCCATATTCTTTCTGCACCATACGCTCATCTCAAATGGAACTTCTTTCCATTGCTCCCAAAGTTGTCAGCTACCTCATGCATTTCCTCCCCTTGAAAGCAGAACAGATAGCTGAGTGCATTTGTTTGGTGCTGGACGCTGTGGTAGGTGCTCTTGGGTACATAATTTCAATTTTAACTCACAACAACCTACTGTCTTAGTCTATTTGGTCTACTACGACAAAATACCATGGCTGAGTATCTTCTAAACAACAGAAATTCATTTTCCACAGTTCCGGAGACTAGGAGTTTAATCAACGTGCAGCAGATTTGGTGTCTTGTGAGGGCCCACTTCCCACAGAGGTGCCCTTTTGCCATGTCCTCACAATGTGAAAGGGGGCGAGACAGCTCCCTGGGGCCTCTGTTAAGATCTGAGTCCTTATATCTTATATTCCAGTGAGGTCTCCAGTGACCTAATCACCTCCCAACTCCACCTCCTAACACTGTCACCTTGGGGATTGGGATTTCAACACACAAATTCTGCAGGAAGCATAAACAGTTAGCCCATAGCACCTGTATCATCACTTTCCTAATTTTACTCACAAGGAAATTAAAGCTTACAGAGGTTAAGCGACTTGCCTAAGTTCACACAACAGATTCCTATAGCCTTAATGTCTTTTCCAGTGATACCTACCTGTCAAAATCCCAGCCATGTTTCAATGCCCAGGGTAGAATCTACCTGCTCAATTAAGCCTTGCCCAGTCTTTACATGTAGAATGGAATCTTTTTCGTCTGTTCACTAATAGCACTGTGTCTGAGCCTTTTTTAGAGTCATTACAACATCATCTTATTTACGTGCACTTTTCTCTTTACTATATTTTTATCTCCTGGGGGGCAGGTATTATGTACCTTTGTACCCACACTACCAGCACTGAGTGTAGAGCTTTGTATATTATAGTACTCAAGAAATGACAATGGGCTGGAACATTTTAGGATTATTTAGGGAGATTTACACCACCAAGATTGACTTCTTTGGAAAATGACTAGTTGGTTCCTCTGTGGCCCAGTGTTTGATTCCTAGGGTTATGTAGACATTCACCTCAGTATAATCAGATATTCCTTCATTCGGTGCTATAAACAAATGCTGCTCACAAAGCTCACTGGAAGATCTCACATAGGAATAATCTCCCTCTGCTGGCGGCCACAGCTCTGGGTTTAACTGCCTTAAAGTGGGAGGTATGAGGCAAGTAGTACAGTCTAATTCATTTGTTTTGTGTGGTTTCTATGTTTGCTGGGATTCACTTGGCAAGTCAAAATGGGAAATGTTTTTACATGTTCTGAGATGTTGAGATATACTATAATGATCCTTGCTTACTTCTTTATTTGCAGCTATGGAACACTTTGAAGAGACGTGAGTCTGGGTGCAGTGGCTCACATCTATAATCCTAGCACTTTGGGAGGCCAGAGTGGGAGGATTGCTTGAGCCCAGCAGTTCGACACCAGCCAGTGCAGGAATAAAACCCCATCTCTCAAAAAAAAAAAAAATACAAATAAAAGCAACCAGGCATGGTGGTGCATGCCTGTAGTCCCAGGTGCTCAGGAGGATGAGGCAGGAGGATCACTTAAGGGCAGGAATTTGAGGGTGCAATGAGCTACAATGATCCCACTGTACTTTATCCTGGGCAACAAAGTGAGATCCTATCTCAAAACAATAGATATGAAAATGTGTTTAGGTATTGTTTCAGGGTCATCCAGAACAAGGCAACAATTAAAATCAAAGCATCGTGCTTTAGCCTGGAAATTATTACCCGTTCTGCATTCAGGTGAGAATCCCTTATGTCAGCAATCCCCAACACTTTTGGCACCAGGGACTAGTTCCATGGAAGACAGTTTTTCCATGGACTCGGATGGGGTGTGAATAAGATTCTCATAAGGAGTGTCCAAACTAGATCCCTGGCAGGTAGTAAGGTTCATGCTCCTATGAGAATTTAATGCCACCCTGATCTGACAGGAAGTGGTGCTCAGATGGTGATGAGAGTGATGGGGAGTGGCTGTAAATACAGATGAAACTTTGCTCCTCACCCACCACTTACCTCCTGCTGTGCAGCCTGGTTCCTGACAGACCATGGACCTGTACCAGTCCACGGCTCAGGGTTTGGGGACCACAGCCTTATATGCAGAAACTAGAATATGACCTGACACTGTCTGATTTAAAAACCCTCAACCCTCCTCATCAATTCTAACTCTTTCCCATAGGCCACAAGCCCTGTATAATGTGGCCCCCAGATGCATGCCCCAAATCATCAGGCACTACTCTGCTTATTTTTAATATATGCATGTATATCTCAGTTTGTCCAAGACAATTTTTGTTCACATCCTTTGTGTAAGCATGATTGTTAATAACACATACTTTCAAAATCACAAGTGTCCTGCTTTGCACAATATGGTCACCCTACTTACTGCTCCTTAGCTCCACCCACCCCTGTCTTCTTTCATATTCTTTCTTTTATCACTTCAGGGCTGTCTCAGTCCATTTAATGTTGCTGTAAAGCAGGGGTCCTCAAACTTTTTAAACAGTGGGCCAGTTCACTGTCCCTCAGACCATTGGCGGGTCGGACTATAGTTTTAAAAAAAAAAACTATGAACAAATTCCTATGCACACTGCGCATGTCTTATTTTTTTTTTATTTTAAAGATACTGTAATTTTTATACACTTCAATGATTTTTCAACATTTTGCAGCTGTTTGGCTTTGCAGCACAGTGATTCATACACTATACTGTACAAAATTACCAGCAAGACTGGAATGGTGCATTAATAGAAGACACCATCATGCTTATTACATTACCAGAGAACGAAAATACAGCAAAGACAATTTTCACTGTACACAGCTTAAAAAGAAAGGAAAGAGGAGAAGAGGAATGTGTTGAGCAGCCAGCCACCCCTGTCCTGAAGAGGAGCAGGTAGACAATCTTAGATAGGGAGCTACTAAATCTGGTCTAATATTCAAGACCAAAGCATTTGAAGTTCTGACTTCTGTTATTTAGTTCGTAACTAAATGATTTCCTTCTGGAATATACTTGTAGTCTTGTTAAGGTTTATGTATACACACGCTGGTCACAGCAAGCAGATAAAATGCCCTCATCATTTCACAAACTATTCTCTACGGGAAAAGTTGAAAGATTTTTTTCCCCTGTTGCCTCCTGTAGCAGATGTCATGTTAATGAGTTCAGAGTACCCATTAGTGCATTTTGATGAGTGCATAACAAGTTTCTGTTGGTTTGTATTTTTGGGGGGAGCCAA
>CAUYRH010054065.1:0-24965 GCA_963574655.1 Perodicticus potto | reverse complement strand
TTTTTTTTGAGACAGAGCCTCAAGCTGTCACCCTGGATAGAGTGCTGTGGCATCACAGCTCACAGCAACCTCCAATTCCTGGGCTCAAGCGAGTCTCTTGCCTCCACCTCCCAAGTAGCTGGGACTACAGGCGCCCGCCACGATGCCCGGCCATTTTCTTTTTTTTTTTGGTTGTAGCCATCATTGTTGTTTGGCAGGCCTGGGCTGGATTCGAACCCACCAGCTCAGGTGTACGTGGCTGGCGCCTTAGCCCGTTGAGCCACAGGTGCCGAGCCTCTATTATCTATTTAAAGAAAAAAAAAAAAAGACAGGGCGGCTCCTGTGGCTCAAAGGAGTAGGGCGCCAGCCCCATATGCCGGAGGTGGTGGGTTCAAACCCAGCCCTGGCCAAAAACTGCAAAAAATAAAATAAATAAATAAAAATAAATTTAAAAAAGACAAAGCTAAGGATGGGGCTTAGAACCCTTCGTTGAGATCCCAAAGGGACATAAAGGTCTGCTTTCCGGACCCTTCCCCCAGCCTCCCAGGTCCAAGGGAGGGGCTCATGGCCACCGCCTCCGTGGGTAGGAAGGAGATGACCTCTCGCACCAGGTGCCTGCTCCTCTCCCACCTTCATCGGAGGGCTGACTCCAGGACTGCTGAGGAAGGTAGGGGAGACAAGGAAGCCGCAGGAGTCCCACTCTGCCTCTGAGATTTGGGGCACCTTGTGTGAGGTGTAGTGCACCATCTCCCCACCATGGTGGCCCCTGTGTTCCCCATGCTCCAGGGAAAGGTCCAGGCATTAACCATGGCCCTGCTACGCCTCTTCCTTTAAGTGGCTCCATGCAGGTGCCTGGTGGGTGGGGGCAGGAGGAGTCTGGTGAGTCACAATTTCTGGACGAATGCAGGAGAGGGAGGTTAAGCACCAGTCCCTCTGCTTAGCTGGGCCTGAGGGGCTTCTGAGAACCCTTCCCCTCCCTTTTCCAGACCCTCCCGTCGTAGGTGGCCTGGCAAGTTGATCCAGGTTCTCATTCCTGAGGAGCCGGAGCCCCTGGGTGACTTTCCTAGGCATGGTGACCCTAGTGGCCCGGTAGGGAGGGCTGGGCGTGGGAGTATCACAAGACATCCACCAGGGCACCAGGAGGTGGAACATTCTTCCCGGCCCTCACTGTGTTGCAGCCGCCCTGGCTCCTAAGAGGAGCTGGGTCGGGTATCCCCACCAGCATGGAGATGCCGCTGCTTGGTAGCACCAGGAGCTCAGAGTGACTGAGCCACACTGGGCCTCCCCTGCCCCACCTGGGACCCGGAACCTAAAGTTGTGAGGATGGGGGCTCCCTTCTCCAGCCCCCACATTCAGCCGAGTGGAGGCAGCATCCCACCCCTCTCCCGGGGGAGCCCCAGACACCTTTTCCTGGGATGTCCTCATCCCCAAACTTCCCGTCCTGCTCTGTCTGGCTCTAGACCAGGTAGTTCCACTATTTGCTGCTGCCCGTGGATCTGAAGTCTCCATTATCTTTTTTTTTTTCTTTTTTAGAAAAAAAGGGACTTGATCTCACTTTGTCGCCCTCAGTAGAGTGCTGTGGCATCACAGCTCACGGCAACCTCCAGCTCTTGGGCTCAGGCAATTCTTTTTTTTGTTTTTTGAGACAGAGTTTCACTTTGTTGTCCTGGGTAGAGTGCTGTGGCATCACAGCTCACAGCAACCTCCAGCTCTTGGGCTTAAGCGATTCTCCTGCCTCAGCTTCCCGAGTAGCTGGGACTACAGGCGCCCCTCACAACGTCCAGCTATTTTTTGCTGCAGTTTGGACGGAGGCTGGGTTCGAACCTGCCACCCTCGGTATATGGTGCTGGCGCCCTACTCACTGAGCCACAGGCGCCGCCCTTAGGCGATTCTCTTGCCTCAGCCTGCCAAGTAGCTGGAATGGAGTCTCCATTATCTTGTGGGCACTTCACTCTGCACACCACGTGGGTGACACAGTGTCCTATGGAAGCTCTGTCATGGGGGGGGTTCTACATGTGGCCAGGCAGGGCCACCTGAGTGAGCTGCCCAGAGGTGGCAGTGAGTGACACAGTGGAGGGATGGTGGCTACTTACTGGTGTGCTCTTGGTAAAGCTACTTCCATTGTGCGTCACTACCTCAAGACAACACCCAGCTCTGATGAGCCCTTCTGGTCATTTGGTAGCCCATACTCAGATACCCTGTTTCTACCCAGGCTCAGTAATGGACCAGGAGCTGCATTTTTTTTGGAGACAGAATCTCACATTGGCACTCTCGGTAGAATGGCGTGGTGTCATAGCTCACGGCAACCTCCAGCTCTTGGGCTCGAGTGATTCTCTTGCCTCAGCCTCCCAAGCAGCTGGGACTATAGGCGCCGGCCACAATGCCCGGCTATTTTTAGAGACGGGGTCTTGCTCTTGCTCAGGCTGGTTTTGAACCTGTGAGCTCAGGGCAATCCACCTTGGCCTCCCAGAGTGCTGGGATTACAGGCATGAGGCACTACACCGTTCCTGCCCACCCCCCGGATCTGTGTTGGGAACGGACCCTCACTTCATGCCTGCAGCCGTGCCAACACTGCCTGCAGGGCCCCCACAGGGAGCCTTCCCCACAGGGCTGCTGGATCTGCAGCTGGAACCCCAAACCTGCCCGCCCCACTCTGTCGCAAATGCCCCAGGGCAGTATTCCCCAGGTTTGTGCAGAGGCCTCCAAAACACAAAGCCTCACTGCACTGAGTTTTTTCCCAGTGGTCAGAGGCGCCAAACTGCTTTGTTCCCAGAAACTTGTTTTATTTGACTCTTCATTAGTGGTTGTAAGAGTTCTTTACATATTTAAGAAACAAGTCCCTCATGGCATGTATAATTTGCAAACTGTGGCCTTTTCTTCGCTTGTTTATTATTTTTTTATTTTTATTATTTTTTATGTTTTTGGAGACAGTCTCACTATGTCACCCTTGGTAGAGTGGGTGCCCTGCCATGGCGTCACAGCTCACAGCAACCTCAAACACTTGGGCTCAAGTGATTCTCTTGCTTCAACCTCCCAAGTAGCTGGCACAGGAACCCACCACAACTCCCAGCTATTTTTTTAAAAAACAGGGTCTCTCTCGGCTCGGCGCCTACGGCTCAACGGGCTAAGGCGCCAGCCACGTACACCTGAACTGGCGGGTTCAAATCCAGCCCGGCCCGCCAAACAACAATGACGGCTGCAACCATAAAACGGCCCAGCGTTGTGGCGGGTGCCTGTAGTCCCAGCTACTTGGGAGGCAGAGGCAAGAGACTCGCTTGAGCCCAGGAATTGGAGGTTGCTGTGAGCGGTGATGCCACGGCACTCTACCCAGGGTGACAGCTTGAGGCTCTGTCTCAAAAAAAAAAAAACAGGGTCTCGCTCTTGTTCAGGCTAGTCTTGAACTCCTGAGCTTAAGCCATCCACCTGCCTCGGCCTCCCAGAGTGCTAGGATGCCGTGGCTTTGGTAGATGCCCATAGTGAGTTGAGGAAGTTGCAGTATTATCCTGAAGGGGTATTGTGTGATCTACTGGTATTCGCAGGAGCCAGATAATGAATTACACTGAGATGAGCTGAGAGCCACATCCCTGGACCCTTTCAGTCTTTACCCATGACATCGACCCCTGCCATTCTTCCTGGGGTCGCAGTTCAGAAATTGAACTTAGCCTTTCCTACAAAATAGGTGTTGGAAGGGTTAGAAACCACTATGAATGTCATGCCCAGAGCTACATATGCCCATCCTAATTACTCAGAAACTGGAGGCCCCCAGCACACACTGTGAGATGGAGTTGGGCCAGGACTCTCTTCCTCACCTGCCCCCTCTGTGTTCCCAGTAACAGGGAGGCCAGGTTGGCATTTTGTTGTTTTTTGTTTTTTGTTTTTTTTTGAGACAGAGTGTCATCCTTGGTAGAGTGCTGTGATGTCACAGCTCACAGCAACCTCAAACTTCTGGGCTTAAGCGATTCTGTTGCCTCAGCCTCCCAAGTAGCTGGGACTATAGGCACTTGCCACGACTCCCAGCTATTTTTTTGGTCACAGTTGTCACCGCTGTTTAGCAGGCCTGGGCCTGGTTTGAACCCACCGGTCCCAGTTTATGTGGCTGGCGCCGTAACTGCTGTGCTACAGGTGCCGAGCCAGGAGGACACTTTGAGTCTCAGGTGCCAGTATTGATTTGAAGCCTGTATCCAACAGCTCTTAAGAGATCTGGGGTTTCTCTTTCCCTGGTATACAATGAGCTGGGTAAATGGACACAGATCTTTTGTGAAAGGATTAGCAGAATCGCTACTGAAAACACCTTTCCTGTCTTTGTTTTTTTGGAGACAGAGTCTCACTTTGTCGCTCTTGGTAGAGTGCTGTGGCATCATAGCTCACAGCAATCTCTAACTCTTGGGCTCAAGTGATTCTCTTGCCTCAGCCTCCCGAGTGGCTAGGACTACAGGCGCCTGCCACAACACCTGGCTATTTTTAGAGGCAAGGTCTTGCTCCAGCCCAGGTTGTTCTTGAACCTGTAAGCTCAGGCGATCCACTCACCTTGGGCTCTCAGAGTGCTGGGATTACAGGTGTCAGCCACTATGCGCAGCCTACACTGTCCTACACTGTCTTGATCAATCCTTTCTCATGGGAATAAGACTTTAGCAGATGTAGGTTGGGGCCTGAGAACTGGCAAAAGGATTGTCACTTTCCATTAGGGCAGGTGACCTCAGCCTTTTGCCTTTCTGTTATTTTTATTTATTTATATTTCTCAATGTGGTAAAAGACACATAACGTAGAACTTACCATTTTGATTATTTTTAAGTGTATGAGTGTGCATTAGGAATTATCACAATGCTGTGTAACCGTTACCATGTCATTTCAAGAATTTTTCGAACCTGCCAGCTCAGGTGTACATGGCTGGCGCCTTAGCCTGTTGAGCCACAGGCACCCATTTCAAGAATTTTTCCATCATACTCATCAGAAACTCTGTAACCATTAAACAATAACTCTATGCCTGTTGCCAGGGGTTATTTGAATAATATCCCTTTGTGTGTGTAAATCACACTTTATCTGTTGATTCCTTTGATGGATGCTTGGGAGGCTTCCACCGTTGACTATTGTGAATAATGCTACTATTAACACAGGCGTGCCATGAGCTGTTTCCTACAGTTCTTTGGGGTATATTCCCAGAAGTGGGATTGATGGATTGTGTGAGAATTCTACCTTTAAGTTTTTGAGGAACTGCCAAACTGTTTTCCACATCAGCTGCACCATCCTACATTCTCACCAGTTTTCTACAAGGGTCGCAATTTCTCTGCGTTCTTACCACATTTGTCATTTTCTTTTTCTTGTCCTTTTTTTATTTCTTTATTGAGATGGAGTCTCACTTTGCAGCCCTTGATAGAGTGCCTTGGTGTCACAGCTCACAGCAACTTCAAACTCTTGGGCTTAAGCGATTCTCTCGCCTCCCAAGTAGCTGGGACTACAGGCGCCCTCCACAGCGCCTGGCTTTTTTTGGAAGAGACAGGGTATCATTCTGGCCCAGGCTGGTCTCGCTCGAATCTCTGAGCTCAGGGCCATCCACCTGCCTTGGCCTACGAGAGTGCTAGGATTACAGGATTACCACGCCTGGCCTATTTTCTGTTTTTTGTTTGTTTGTTTGTTTTGTAGCGATAGTCTCACTTTATCACCCTCAGTGGAGTGCTGTGGCGTCATACAACCCACAGCAACCTCAAACTCCTGGGCTTAGGCGATTCTCTTGCCTCAGCCTCCCGAGTAGCTGGGACTACAGGTGCCCGCCACAACGCCCAGCTATTTTTCTGTTTTTGCAGTTCAGCCGAGGCCAAGTTTGAACCCGCCACCTTCAGTATATGGGGCCGGCGCCCTACTCGATGAGCCACAGGCACCAGCCCTATTTTCTGTTTTTTAAACGTATAACCACCCTAGTGGCGTGAATTGCTACCTCACTGTGCTTTTGATTTGCATGTTCCTACTTATTACTTACAGTGATATTTAGCGCAGTTTTATGGGCTTATTGGCCAGGTATATATCTTCAGAGAAATGTCTATTTGAGTCATTTGCACATGTATTTTCTTTTTTATTCTTCTTTTTTGATTCAGTTTCTTTCTTCTTTTCTTTCCTTTTATTATTATTATTTTTTTGGTCCATTTTAATTAATTAATTTATTTTTTTGAGACAGAGCCTCAAGCTGTTGCTCTGGGTAGAGTGCTGTGACATCACAGCTCACAGCAACCTCCAACTCCTGGGCTCAAGCGATTCTCCTGCCTCCGCCTCCCAAATAGCTGGGACTACAGGCGCCTGCCACAACACCCGGCTATTTTTTTTTTTTTTGGTTGCAGCCATCATTGTTGTTTGGCAGGCCTGGGAAGGATTCAAACCCGCCAGCTCAGGTGTATGTGGCTGGCACCTTAGCTGCTTGAGCCACAGGCACCGAGCCATTTGGTCCATTTTTAAATTGGGTTGTTTGTTGTGGTTGAGTTGACTTACATTATTTTTTCCAATTATTATTATTTTTTTTGAGACAGAGTCTCATCTCACTATGTCACCCTCAGTAGAGTGCTATTACGTCATACCTCACAGCAACCTCCAACTCTTAGGCTCAACCGATTCTCTTGCCTCAGCCTTCCCAGTAGCTGGGACTACAGGCACCTGCCACAATGCCCGGCTATTTTCAGTTGCAGTTGTCATTGTTGTGTAGCTGGCCCGGGCCGCGTTTGAACCCTCTAGCCTCAGTGTATGTGGCTGGCGTGGTAACCACTGTGCTGTGGATGCTGAGCCTTTTACCAATATTTTATTATGAAAAATTTCAAGTATTCAGAACATTTGCAGGGATGCTCACTACCTAGATTCTTAGATTTTAATATTTTTCTATAGTTGATTTATCACATATATGTGCATTCATCCTTCAGTCCTGCTTGTTCTTTTTTTTTTTTTGTAGAGACAGAGTCTCACTTTATCACCCTCGGTAGAGTGCCGTGGCGTCACACAGCTCATTTCAAGAATTTCACAGCAACCTCCAACTCCTGAGCTCAGGCGATTCTCCTGCCTCAGCCTCCTGAGCATCTGGGACTACAGGCTCCCACCACAACGCCCAGTCCTTCATTGCAATTTGGCCGGGGCCGAGCCTGAATCCGCCACCCTCAGTATTTGGGGCCGGCGCCCTACCTACTGAGCCACAAGCGCCACCCTCTATGTTTTTTTTTTTAGAGACAGAGTCTCACTTTGTTGCCCTGGGTAGAGTGTTGTAGCATCACAGCTAACAACAACCTCCAGCTCTTGGGCTTAGGTGATTCTTTTGCTTCAGCCTCCAGAGTAGAGTCCTGGTTGTTCTTTATGGATTCCAGGGTAAGACACCTCCTGCCTACACTCTGAAGCCTGCAGGTTATTAACTAGAGTTCAATATTCATTTCCAGTTCTTTAGGTAATATTCATAAACAGGCAATTATGCCTGTCATGGTTTTACGTAAACAACCATATTATGAGTTTTGACAAATCTATATTCCTGGGCGGTGCCTGTGGCTCGAAGGAGTAGGGCGCTGGCCCCATAAGCCAGAGGTGGCGGGTTCAAACCCAGCCCCGGCCAAAAACTGAAAAAAAAAAAAAAAAAAAAAACCGACAAATCTATATTCCTGTGCAATCCAAACCCCTATTATAATATAGAATATTCCATCACCTGAAAGGTTCCTCACACTCTTTTCCAGATAAACACCAGGAAATCACCTAGGAGACCACTGCTGTTTTCAATGTAGTTTTTTTTTTTTTTTTTGAGACAGTATCTCACTATGTCGCCCTCAGTAGAGTGCCGTGGCGTCACAGCTCACAGCAACCTCCAACTCTTGGGCTTAAGAGATTCTCTTGCCTCAGCCTCCCAAGTAGCTGGGAATACAGGAGCCCACCACAATGCCCAGCTACTTTTTTTGTTGCAGTTGTGTAGCTGGCCCTGGACAGGTGTTGAACCCTCTGTGTATGTGGCTGGCACTGTAACCACTGTGCTGTGGGCACTGAGCCTATAAGGCTTCTTTTATTCAACATAATATTTTTGAGATTCACCCATGTTTTTGTGCGTATCAGTAGTGTATTGCTTTTGTTGTTAACTAGTATTTCTGGTCATGAAGATATCTTCCTTTGTGTTCTAGAAACTTTGTAGTTTTATTTTTTTTCTCTTGTCTCTTTTTTTTGAGACAGAACCTTACTGTGTCGCCCTGGGTATAGTGCTGTGGGGGCATCATAGCTCACAGCAACCTCAAACTCTTGGGCTCAAGCAATCCTCATGCCTCAGCCTTCCGAGTACCTGGGACTGCAGACACCTGCCATGACACCTGGCTGTTTTTTTTTGACACTCTTGGTCAAGCTGGTCTTGAACGCCTGAGCTCAAGCAATTTACCCATCTTGGCCTTTCAGAGTGCTAGGATTGTAGGCGTGAGCCGCCGCGCCTGGCGCACATGGTCATATTCTATTTTTGTTTTTTTTGAGACAGAGCCTCAAGCTGTCACCCTGGATAGAGTGCCGTGGCATCACAGCTCACAGAAACCTCTAATTCCTGGGCTCAAGCGAGTCTCTTGCCTCCGCCTCCCAAGTAGCTGGGACTACAGGCGCCTGCCACAATGCCCGGCCATTTTTTTTTGGTTGCAGCCGTCATTGTTGTTTGGCGGCCCGGGCTGGATTCGAACCTGCCAGCTCAGGTGTACGTGGCTGGCGCCTTAGCCTGTTGAGCCACAGGCGCCGAGCCACATGGTCATATTCTAATAAGGACCCCAGTCATATTGGATCAGAGGCTTACTCTACTCCAGAATTACCTCATTCTTTTTTTTTTGGAAATAGAGTCTTACTCTGTTACTCAGGTTACAGTGCCCTGGGCTCAGTCTACCTTATAGCAACCTCAAAGTCCTGGGCTCAAGGAATCCTCTTTCCTCACCCTCCCGAGTAGCTGGGACTACAGATACCAGCCACCATGTCCCGCTAATATTTCTATTTGTAGCAGAGACAGGGCCTTGCTTTGCTCAGGCTGGTCTCAAACTCCTGACTTCAGCAATCCTTCCACCTCAGCCTCCTGGAGTGCTACAGGCTTGAGTCACTGCACCCAGCATACCTCATCTTAGCTAATTCCATCTGCAATGTTCCTATTTCCAAATAACTCACATTCTGAGGTACTGCAGGTTAAGACTTCAATGTATCTTTTGGAGGGGGGCATCATTTAGTCTTGCCAATTTCATGTATTAACTTATAGTCCTCTATAATTTGGTTTCATAGATACAGTGTTTTCTAGACATAATCATTTCATCTGAAAATTCTATCTAAAAATACCATATTTCCAGTTTTATTTCTTCCTTTGCCTTTTTGACTTTTTTTTTTGACTTATTGAGATGCCTTAACTTCCAATGTAATATTGAATAAAAATAGCAACAAGACATGACAGCAACTCAGCCTTTTTTTTTGTTTGTTTTTTGTAGAGACAGAATGTCATTTTTTTTTTCTGAGGCAGAGCCTCAAGCTGTCACCCTGGATAGAGTGCTATGGCATCACAGTTCACAGCAACCTCCAACTCCTGGGCTCAAGCGAGTTTCCTGCCTCCGCCTCCCAAGTAGCTGGGACTATAGGTGCCTGCCACAATGCCTGACTATTTTTTGGTTGCAGCCATCATTGTTTGGCAGCCCCAGGCTGGACTCTAGCTACAGGCGCCGAGCCTTTTTTTTTTGAGACAGAGTCTCACTATATTGCCCTTGGTAGAGTGCCATAGCATCACATCTCACAGCAACCTCCAACTCTTGGGCTAAAATAATTATCTTGCCTCAGCCTTCCAAATAGCTGGGACTACAGGCGCCCGCCACAACGCCCGGCCATTTTTTGGTTGCAGCCGTCATTGTTGTTTGGCAGGCCCGGGCTGGATTCGAACCCGCCAGCTTAGGTAGGTGTAAGTGTGCTGCAGAAATTTAACTATAGGTTCAAGTGTGTCCTGATATTAAAAAGGCTGAAACACATTGATCTAAAGCTGGTGCCCTTGAACATGTAGTTAGGAACATCTGGTTTCCGAGAAATAACTTTATCTGCTTATCTCCCTAAAAGCAGGAGAAGTGTTGACTGGGCCCACCTGCGTTTCTTTTTCCCAGTGAGAAGAGAAAAGGATGTTCTAGTTTATGCAGCATGAGCCACCTCTAGGTAGACCAATAAGCAAATGCATGAGCCTACAAAGATGAGAGCTGGCCCTCGTGACTTAGGTGACTACACTACAGTGCTACCTTCTAGTCTTGTCTTTTCTTCTTCTTCTTTTTTTTTTTTTTTGTAGAGACAGTCTCACTTTATTGCCCTCGGTAGAGTGCCGTGGCATCACAGCACACAGCAACCTCCAACTCCTGGGCTTAGGTGAGTCTCTTGCCTCAGCCTCCCGAGTAGCTGGGACTACAGGCGCCCACCACAACGCCCGGCTATTTTTCTGTTTTGCAGTTCGGCCGAGGCTGGGTTTGAACCCGCCACGTTCGGTATATGGGGCCGGCGCCCTACTCGCTGAGCCACAGGCATGTCCCCTTCTAGTCTTTTCTAGGTAGTCAGCTGGGTTTTCTCCAGAAACACACCCATGCAGTGTCTCCCACTAGATCGGACTCTGTATAACAATCTGCTATAAAGAAGGCTGTTATAGATTTGCTTTTAAAAAACAGTGGGGAGGCGGCACCTGTCACTCAGTGGTTAGGGCGCCAGCCATTTACACTGAGGCTGATGGGTTCTAACCCAGCCGGGCCTGCCAAACAACAATGACAACTACAACAAACAAATAGCCGGGCATCATGGTGGGCGCCTGTAGTCCCAGCTACTAGGGAGGCTGAGGCAAGGAAATTGCTTAAGCTCAAGTGTTTGAGGTTACTGTGAGCTGTGACACCATGGCACTCTCCCAAGGGTGACATAGTGAGACTCTATCTCAAAAAAAAAAAAAAGAACAAAAAAACCCAAAATGTACAGAATGCTTATTGACTCTTAAAATGTTCATAATCAATATACAAATTACTAAGCCTCCACCTTAATTTACAATCGTTTCTTCTGGCCTTAAGTTTCCCATACACATATAACTTAACCTATAATATGAAAGATCTATAAATCATATTTCAAGATTATTTTTCTTAATTGAACTGCTTGACAATTTTCTTTAAACTTCAACTTTTTTTCCTATGTGCATACATATGGAAAAATCCCAATCTAAACCAAAGTTAAATTTCATGATTCAATAAAATAAACATTTTGTTAATACTCAGTTATTTCTAACATTACTAGAACTTGGTTAAGAAAGGGTTAGAAAATAAAAAGCAACATAAATTCATGTGAATAGCATGCCTTTCTGATATAAACTTTGATATTTTATGTACCTCAAATGTAGTAACTCTGAATTTTTTCATCTCAAATTTTCTACAGTATCTTTAAATTTTTTATTCAAAAACATCACAGCTATTTTCACTGAAGAGAGTTGAAATTTCCAAGGCTGTCTTACCTGACCTTTTTATTACTATTTTTGATTTTGAATTCTATGCATTCAAAAACTTTAAGTTGTTTTATCTAATAAAGAAAATGGTAGAACTTAAAAAAAAAAAAGCACAGAAAAGAGTTACCACAGCAGATCTGAGCCTCCTATCCTTAGAAAGGTCTGCTTCCAAGGCTGGCCCCTGCCTGGCATCAGCAAACATGGCTAGTAAATACTCCTGGCATGGATATCAAACTTTCCTCATACGATGAGAGCGGCCCCTCCACACCAGTGGTGCCTGCTGAGCACCTGCCACCATCTGAGCCTGCGCTCTCAGTGCACACTCAGCAGCGGCTGCTTTGTGACAGCCTGGGCACTCAATCTCCCACAGCTGCCCTGGCACGCGATGCTGCACTTCTTGATGCTGGGTAAGAGTGTACTTGCTGTGTACACTCTTGGGGAGGGAGAGATGTAGGAAGCCACACTCAGGTTCTTGCAGACTCCTCCCTAATAATCGGGCTGTGACTCCTAACTATTATAATCTCAGTCTTGAGTACACCTGCATACTGGGCCCCACTAGTCTTTATAGCCTATCTCTGAGTGTAGGGGTAGGCTCGGGGATGCTAAACACAAAAGTATATTTTATATCTAAGCATTTTTGGGGGGCAGAGTCTCACTGTGTCACCCTCAGTAGAGTACCTGTAGAGTCACAGCTCACAGCAACCTCAAATTCCTGGGCTCAAGCGATTCTCTTGCCTCAGCCTCCCAAGCAGCTGTGACTACAGGTGCCCACCACAGCGCCCAGCTATGTCTATTTATTTTTGTTGCAATTGTCATTGTTGTTAAGCAGGCCTGCGCCGGGTTCAAACCCGCCTGCCTCGGTATATGTGGCTGGGGCCCTAACCACTGAGCTATGGGTGCTGAACCTGTATCTAAGCATTTTGATAATTCTTTTTAAGAAACAGCACTCAAGGCTCGGCGCCTGTGGCTCAGCGGGCTAAGGCGCCAGCCACGTACACCTGAGCTGGCAGGTTCGAATCCAGCCCAGGACCGCCAAACAACAATGACGGCTGCAACCAAAAAATGGCCGGGCATTGTGGCAGGCGCCTGTAGTCCCAGCTACTTGGGAAGCGGAGGCAGGAGACTCGCTTGAGCCCAGGAATTGGAGGTTGCTGTGAGCTGTGATGCCACAGCACTCTATCCAGAGTGACAGCTTGAGGCTCTGTCTCAAAAAAAAAAAATAAAAAAATAAAAAAAAAAGAAACAGCACTCAAAATAGCAATATTATTTCAGTTGTCCTCAAATACAGCAATCTTTGACAAAAAAAAAAAAAAAAAAAAAAAAACCTTGCCAAAAGCCAAATGACAAAGAGCAATCAGGAATTGGTACACTCATAAATAGTGAAAGAAGACTGGCTCAAAATGGCAATATAAACAGTTACACAGAGGGAGAGCTCACAGGTACTTCATACTTTCTTTTGAAATAACTAGACCAGAGAATTTCCCACGAGAATCAGGGTAGAAGACTACCAGAGGTCCTCCGTCAGATACTACTGGTTAATTCAGGCCTACTTCCAGGTAACAGGTCCCTTTTATAATTCTACCACCACATCCCACAAGTACTATTCAGAAAACTTTCTTCCTAACTGCACTAATTTTCCATTAAAAGACCAAATATTTAACTGCCAACCAGAACTTCTAGTTTTGTCATTTACAAACTGGTGACTTCTCTCAAGCCACTTCACTTCTGTAAATGAATGAGCTGAGATTTAAACAAGCTCAAAAATAATTTCTAGACCACCATTAATACCTCAGTAAAGGCGAGTGTGAAACAAGTGTTATGTAAAAGGTGAAGCAGCCCAGTCCTATTTCTGTAGCCCATGTCACCATTCCCACTCCCCGGTAAACACACAGAACTTCCTGGAGCACGTCCTGCCTGCTGTTTGTAGCGTCTCTACTGCCCACTCACAGTCTTTCCTCTCCATCCACGTAATGTACATTTACTCCAGGCCTCTTTCATGTTGCACTTTATAATAAATTTCAACTGCTCACTCTTCATGATGGACAAACCATCTGCTGTATCTTCCAAAGGAAGGGACTGGGACATAAGCTGGTTAAGGGGAGGGGACAAACACTGACAGGGGAGGCGCATAGCTGGAGACTCAGAACCGGGGAGTTCTTTCTGGAAAACACTCCAAAGAGGTCTGTTACCCTCGGTGAGCCCCTAAGTCTGTTCTACACGGCACGGCTATTGTAAGTTGCAAAGGACATCAGGTTACTACTGGCCACAGAACTGCCAGCAGGTCCAGCTGCAGCTAAGAGCTGAGCCAACCAACCAATCCCATTTCTCACATGCCAGTCAATGGTGCCCCTCTCTAGCAAAACACTTGCCAGTCATTGCCAAGTACATGGGTGATTTGCATTCCCTGTGTCTCGTTTCTTTACATTTTGCTACATATTTTCACAGGCTGAAGTTTTATGGCAGACATTATACTGAACAGAGAAAAGTTGAAAGTAATCCTCCTCAGAACTGGAACCAAAGACGCCCACTATTGCCACTACTTTTAAACACAGTGCTGGGCTCGGTGCCTGTACTCAGTGGTTAGGGCACCGGCCACATACACTGGGGCTGGTGGGTTGGCCCGGGCCTGCTAAACAACAATGACAACTACAGGGGCGGCGCCTGTGGCTCAGCGAGTAGGGCACTGGCCCCATATACCGAGGGTGGCGGGTTCAAACGCGGCCCCGGCCAAACGGCATCAAAAATTAACTGGGCGTTGTGGCGGGTGCCTGTAGTCCCAGCTACTTGGGAGGCTGAGGCAAGAAAATCGCTTAAGTCCAAGAGCTGGAGGTTGCTGTGAGCTGTGACTCCACAGCACTCTACCAAGGGCGATAGAATGAGACTCTGTCTCTACCAGAAAAAAAAACAAACAAACAAAAAACAATGACAACTACAACAAAAAAATAGCCAGGTGTGTGGCAGGCACCTGCAGTTCTAGCTACTTAAGAGGCTGAGGCAAGAGAATCGTGTAAGCCTAAGAGTTGGAGGTTGCTGTAAGCTATGAAGCCACAGCACTCTACAGAGGGTGACACAGTGAGACTCTGTCTCAAAAAATAAAATAAAATAGGGTGGTGCCTCTGGCTCAAAGGAGTAGAGCACCAGCCCTATATGCCAGAGGTGGCGGGTTCAAACCCAGCCCCGGCCAAAAACTGTAAAAACAATAAATAAATAAATAAATAAAATAAACATAGTGCTGGAAGTTTCAGCCAATGCAAACAGATAAGAAAAAAATATTAAGGGTAGCCAAATGGGAGCAGGGGGTCAAATTATTGCTCTTTGTAGATGACATGATCCTACACTTAGAAAACCTCAAGGACTCAACCACCAAGAATCCTCAAAGTAATCAAGAAATACAGCAACATATCATGTATGCCAACAACAGTCAAGCTGAAAATCAAATCAAACATATGATACCCTATTCACAGCAACATCAAACAAAAGGAAATACCCTAGAATATATTTAACAACGAATGTGAAGGATCTCAACAGAAAGAATTACAAAACACTGAAAAAGAAATAGCAGAGGATATTAACAGACGGAAGTCTGTATCATGATCATGGCTTCAGAGGATCAACATTGTTGAAATGTCTACATTACCCACAGCTATCTACAGATTTAATGCAATCCTCATTAAAATACCAACATCTTACTTTGATTATCTTGAAAAAAATAATCCTACATTTTGTATGGAACCAGAAAAAAAAAAAATTGCCAACATAATTTTAAGAAATAATAAATTGGGAGGGATCACCTTACCAGACTTCAGGTTATAATACAAATCATCAAAACAGTATAGTACTGACATAAAAATAGAGACTTAGATCTCTGGAACAGAATAGAGAATCCAGAGATGAAACCAGACTCACATAGCCATCTAATCTTTGACAAAGCAAACAAAAGCATTCACTGGAGAAAATAATCCCTATTTAATAAATGGTGCTAAGAGAACTGGTTAGCCACATGTTAGAGAATGAAACTGGACCCACACCTCCACTCATAAAGCTGGGAGCAGTGGCTCATGCCTGTAATCCTAGCACTTTGGGAGGCTGAGACAGGTGGATGACCTGAGATCAGGAGTTCAAAATCAGCCTGAGCAAGAGTTGAGACCCTATCTCTACTAAAAATAGAAAAACTAGCCAGGTGTGTGGCAGGTTCCTGTAGTCCCAGCTACTTGGGAGGCCAAGGCAAGAGGATCGATAGAACCCAGTGGTTTAGGTTGCTCTGAGCTATGATATCACAAGACTCTACCCAGGGCAACAAAGTAAAACTGTCTCAAAAAAAAAAAATCTAAATCTAAGACACGAAACAATAAAACCTGTAGAAGACAGCACAAGAAAAACTCACGATTTTATTGGCACAGGGAAAGAATTTATGAAGATCCCACTGGCAACTGCAGCAGCAACACAAATAAATGGGACCTGATCAAGTTAGAAAGTTTTTGCACAACTAAGGACACAATCCACAAAACAAAAAGACCACCTTCAGTATGGGAGACAATAGAGGAATGCTATAGAATCTACAATGAACTCAAGCATATCAACAAAAAAAGAACAAACAACCCATATACTGAGGGTGGAGGGTTCAAACCCAGCCCCAACCAAACTGCAACAACAACAACAAGTTCAAACCCAGCCCCCGCCAAACTGCAACAACAACAACAAAAATAGCCGGGCGTTCTGGCAGGCGCCTGTAGTCCCAGCTATTCAGGAGGCTGAGGCAGGAGAATCGCCTAAGCCCAGGAGGTGGAGGGTGCCAAGGTACTCCACCGAGGGCAATAAAGTGAGTTTCTGTCTCTAAAAAAAAAAAAAAAAGTGAAAATATACTCATCATCCTTAATTATCAGAGGAATGCAAATCAAAACCACTTTGAGAGGCTCGGCGCCTGTGGCTCAATGGGCTAAGGCGCCAGCCATGTACACCTGAGCTGGCAGGTTCGAATCCAGCCCGGGCCCACCAAACAACAATGACGGCTACAACCAAAAAATGGCCGGGCGTTGTGGCAGGCGCCTGTAGTCCCAGCTACTTGGGAGGCGGAGGCGGGAGACTCGCTTGAGCCCAGGAATTGGAGGTTGCTGTGAGCTGTGATGCCACAGCACTCTATCCAGGGTGACAGCGTGAGGTTCTGTGTCAAAAAAAAAAAAAACACTTTGAGATATCATCCAAGTGAAACTGGCCCACATCACAAGGTCCCAAAGCAACAGTGGATGAGAAAAGAAGGGAACACTTATACACTGTTGGTGGGACTACAAACTCGAAGGGCCTTTATGGATGTATAAAGATTCCTCAAAGAACTAAAAGTAGACCTACCAGTTGACCCTGTAATAACAGCAGACATTTACCCAAATGAAAAAAAGGCATTTTACCAGAGGGACATATGCACTCCAATGTTCACAGCAGCTCAGTTCACCACCCAAGTGTCCATCAACACATGAACAGATGAGTAATGAAAGGGCGGCACAAGACCGGCAGAAACCTCACAGACCACCACTTGTACGAAAGGTCTTTATTGGTGGGGGATGCTGCAGAGCAGCATTAAGGAGGAGGGGGAAAGGGGAGAGAGAGAGAAATAGAGAAGGAAAGAGACAGAGAGAGAGATATGGGGGAGACAGGGGCAGAGAGAGAAAAGAGAGGGAGCAAAAGACAAGGGCACCTTATATAGGTTCGGTTAGGGGAGGTGCCGGGATGGTAGAATAGCCAATAAGGAGTTACTTCTCTGGCGAGAAGAGCCGTAGGGGGCAGGCCATAAGTTTGAAATTTTCAGTGGGTAATTGGGATAGGGAGATGAAGTTTTACAATTATCTAACAAATAAACTGTGGCATATTCAGACCATACAAAGAGGGTAATTTTAATCTTTTGTAACAACCTGGATAGATTTGGAGAATATTCTCCTAAGTATCATAATTTTGGAAAAACAAGCACCACATGTACTCAATACCAATTTGAAACTAGGAGCTTGCTGATAAACCTGGCACTCTGGGAGGCCAAGGCAGGTGGATTGCTTGAGCTCAGGAATTCGAAACCATCCTGAGCAAAAGCAAAAAATAGCTGGGTGTGTGGCGAGTGCCTGCTGTCCCAGCTACTCAGAGGCTGAGGCAAGAGGATCGCTTGAGACCAAAAGTTTGAGGCTGCTGTGAGCTGTCATGCACAGCACTCTACCCAGGGAGACAAAAGAGAGGAGGTGTAGGGCAGCACCTGTGGCTCAGTGGGTAAGGCGCTGGCCCCATATACCAAGGGTGGTGGGTTTGACCCAGTCTGGCCAAACTGCAACAAAAAATAGCCAGGAGTTATGGTGGGCACCTATAGCCCCAGCTACTCAGGAGGCTGAGGCAAGAGAATTGCTTAAACCCACGAGTTAGAGGTTGCTGTGAGCTGTGACACCATTGTACTCTACTGAGGGCGATGTAGTGGGCCTGTCTCAAAAAATAAATAAATAAATAGGGGTGGGCCTGTGGCTCAGTGGGTAGGGTGCCAGCTCCATATATTGAGGGTGGCGGGTTCAAAGCTGGCCCCACCCAAACTGCAACAAAAAAATAGCCAGGCGTTGTGGCGGGCACATGTAGTCCCATCTACTTTGGAGGCTGAGGCAAGAGAATCACCTAAGTCCAGGAGTTGGAAGTTGCTGTGAGCTGTGTCACTCTACTGAGGGTGATAAAGTGAGACTCTGTCTCTTAAAAAAAAGAAAAGAAGAGGGGAGGTGGGGGCCTCAGAGCCTGTAGCGGCTAAGGGTGCCAGCCACATAAACACCTGAGCTGGCAGCTTCAAACCCAGCCCGGGCCTGCTAAACAACAATGACAACTACAACCAAGAAATAGCCGAGTGTTGTGGCGGGCACCTGTGGTCCCAGCTACTTGGGAGACTGAGGCAAGAGAATTGCTTAAGCCCAAGAGTTGGAAGTTGCTGTGAGCTGTGATGCTACGCACTCTACCCAGGGCAACAGCTTGAGACTCTGTCTCAAAAAAAAAAAGAAGAAGAAGAAAAGGGGTGGTGGGGAGGGGGTTGAGAAGCTTCCCACCCAATGGGTACAATGCACTGACTTAGGGCACACTCCCTGGTGCAGGGCACAGCTATGGCTTTCACTTCAACCTTTCATGTGTAAATTATATAACCTAATGCTGTGTACCCTCATACTAATTCTGAAATTTTAATTAAAAAATAAAATAAAATTTTATGGCTATACTGCTTGTGATCCACTGAGGGGAAAGGAATGAACACTAGGCAGTGGCAGGCTTAAAACAAACTTACTGATTAGAGGTGGGGATGGAATAGAATAGTGTGGTGGCTAAGTGAAGACGATAAAGTCTGCTTGCTAGGTGACTTCTGAGCAATTTATTGAAACTTCTAGGACCCAGTTTCCCCATCTATATTATGGTAACGTTGTACTCACTTCACGGACTGCTGTGAGGTTTAACTGAGAAAATGCATGTATGTGCCGTACACAAAATAAACGCTCTGCGATGGTTTGCTGCCATTCGTTCTCTCACCAGCCCTGCGGATCATGCATTACCATTCTTGTTTTACAGAGGAGGACACCGTGGCACAGGCACCACCTACGGCAGAATCCAGAACCGCTCAACTCTGGACCGCAGACTCTTTTACTACCGCTTGCCAACTGACATGGCCTCTCATGTCCCGGGGTCGGTGTCAGGTTCTTTGGATCCTTGGGGTTTGAAGAATGAAACCACGGACCATGCTGATCCGCAATAGGCCAGAGTTTAATGACAGGAAAGATTGATAAGTAAAAGGGAGAACAGAACCTGTAGCAGCGGAGTAAGGGGAATCCAGGTGGGAATGCCACCGCCCCCACCCCCAGTATTTAGTCTAAGGAGGTTTAAATCCTATCCGCCAGCAGGGGATTTGAGGGAAGTATGCCACAGTTGGCCAGAGGTCTGCCAGCAAAAAATAACCCTAAAATTGACCCAGGACTGCAGTCCTTGCAGTCTTTGCCTCAGGCAAGAAATTAGTGCAAGTGCTCCCTACTCAAGAGGAACCACCCAGAATCCATCAACCATCAGACTGCTCAGTTCCTGACCTTGCTAGAACACCACCTGGAAAAGGTTTGTGGCTAGATAGGGCTCTGTGATGAGACTAATTTCTGAGCTCGCCAAGGCCTAGAATGTGGGGGTCCTTGTCTAGCCCTGAATGGGGGAACCCTGTATCAATGTTTTGTGACTTCAGACTCAAAAGCCTTAGGCTTGACTATCACAGAGCAATGAAATTTTAGGTTTCCTATTAGTGATTATGAGATGAAGAGACTTTCTATCACATTGGGGGGGTGAGGATGTGGGGACTGGTTGCCAAGCTATCAGGGCCTACACCAGGGCTCTGAAAACAGACTGGAAGTGCTAGAGTGGCATGTCAAGGGGTTAGGAAAAGTAGACTGACAACTGTAGAAGCTGCCATTCTGGTCTGTGTAATTCAGTTTGGGAATCCTAGCATTTGACATCCATCTTTTGGAGAGATGTAATTCATATTAAAATAGAAGCAAAGGGGCATTGTTCTGCCACTCAACACTCACATCCCACAGTGAGGAAACAAAACCTAACAGAAGTGCTCCTTACCTGAGACAAAAAAAGTAAACAGCTGAGCCCCCTGCTTAGATCTGGTCCCCCAAATAAACCTTAAACATTTTTGTTTTGTTTTGAGACAGAGTCTCACTATGTCACCTTGTGTAGAGCATCAAGGCATCACACCTCACGCAACCTCAAATTCCTGGATTTGAGCAATCCCCTTGCCTTAGCACCCTGAGTACATGGGACTACTGGCACCCACTGCAACAATGAGATAGTTTTTCTATTTTTTTCTGCAGTTTTTTTTTTTTTTGGCCAGGGCTGGGTTTGAACCCGCCACCTCCAGCATATGGGGCAGGCGCCCAACTCCTTTGAGCCACAGGCGCTGCTCCAGATAGCTTTTCTATTTTTATTAGAGATGGAGTCTAGCTCTTGCTCAGGCTGGTCTCAAACTCCTGAGCTCAAGCAATCCATGTACCTCTACCTCCCGGAATACCTGGATACAGGCGTGAGCCTCTGTGCCCAGCCAACATTTTTTTTTTTTTTTTTTAGAGACAAAGTCTCACTTTGTCACCCTCAGTAGAGTGCCATAGCATCACAGCTCACAGCAACCTCCAGGTCTTGGGCTTAAGCAATTCTCTTGCCTCAGGCTCCCGAGCAGCTGGAACTACAGGCCCGCCACAACGCCCGGCTATTTTTTTGTTGCAGTTTGGCCCGGGCCGGGTTTGAACCCACCACCCTCGGTATATGGAGCTAGTGTCCTACTCACTGGGCCATAGGCACCACCCCCATATTTTTGTTTTTTTGAGACAGTCTTGCTCTGTTGCCCCAGCTAGAGTGCAGTGGTATCATCATAGTTCACTGCATGCACCCTCAAACTCCTGCCTTAGCCTCCTGAGTAGCTTGGATTGCTGGTGTGGCCACCACCATGCCTGGCCAATTTTTCTTTTTCTTTTTTTATTTTATTTGTAGAGATGGTGGTGTCTTGCTTTTGCTCAGGCTGGTCTTGAACTCCTGACTTAAAGGAATTCTCCTGCCTTGGCCTCCCAGAGTGCTAGGATTAAGGAGTAAACCACCCAGGGCCTGTAATCCTAGCCCTCTAGGAGCCTGAGGCCATACCTTAAACATTATCAATTGTGGAAATAAGGCTTTTATGAATAAGATAATAAAGACAAAAGCTTTTCCTGTAAATTCACTAAGTAAATTCGGTATCCTTTATAGTACTGCAGTTTTCCTACACTTAAATATCTGTTCTGTTTATTGTCAAGGCAGCCCCCCTGGGAGGCCTTACACCCCTTTATAAATTTCTTTTCCTTTTTACATGTCTTTGCAAGAGTTCTTATTTCATAGGAGCAAAAGGGGGTGGCTCACACCTATAATCCTAGCACTCTGGAAGGCCAAGGTAGGTGGATTGCCTGACCTTGCTGGTTTGTGACCAGCCGGAGGAAGAGGGAGACCAAGTCTCTAAAAACAGCAGGGCCTTGTGGCAAGTACCTGTGGTCCCAGCTACTTAGGAGACTGAGGCAAGAAAATTGCTTGAGCCCAAGACTTTGAGGTTGCTGTGAGCTACTAAGTCAAGGCACTCCACTCTAAAGTGAAAGTGAGATTTTGTTTCAAAAACAAACAACAACAAAAACTTTGAAAAGTCCTGCAGTAAAAAGATTTTTTTTTTTTGAGACAGAGCCTCAAACTGTCACCCTGGATAGAGCACTATGGCATCACAGCTCACAGTAACCTCCAATTCCTGGGTTCAAGCGATTCTCCTGCCTCTGCCTCCCAAGTAGCCTGGCCATTTTTTGGTTGCAGCTATCATTGTTGTTTGGCAGGCCTGGGCTGGATTCGAACCCACCAGCTCAGGTATACGTGGCTGGCGGCTTAGCCCGTTGAGCCACAGGCGCAGAGCCTGCAGTAAAAAGATTCTAATTTATCATTATTCCAAATTTAGAGACCATACAGTCCATAAGAGCAGGACCTCTGATGTTACCTTTGCCACTCAGAAGTTGAATGACCTTGTGTAAGTCACTTCAATGCTGAGGGTCAGTTTCAATTCTGTGGGACAGTGCTGGTTGATGGATTACTCACTACAGCTTATGATTGGCAGCACCTAAAAAAGCTCCCAGCAAATTGTAAGCACCCCACCCCCAATTGGTTCAGAAGTGATCCCCTCCCAATGTTCCAATTCACTTAGTTTATATGGAGTGACATTCTGCAGGATACCTCTGCTGAGAAATATGAATTAAAGCTTTTAAGCCAGGTCAGGGAGAGGTGGCTCACACCTGCAATACCAGCACTCTGGGAAACTGAGGTAGGTGGATTGAGCTTACAAGTTCGAGGCCAGCCTGAGCAAGAGTGAGACCCCTTCTCTAAAAAATAGCCAGGCATTGTGGTGAACACCTATAGCCCCAACTACTTGGGAGGCTGCAGCAAGAGGATCAGTTCAGCCCAAGAGTTTGAGGTTGCTGTGAGGTATGACACCAGGCAGGGCAATACAGGGGGGCAAGAATGTGAGACTCTGTCTCAAAAAAAAAAAAAAAGCTTTCAGGCCAACCTATCTTTGGTGTACAAGGAAAAAAATCAAAATGATCCTGATTTAAGTTCATGTTCCTGCATTCAGATGTGAAATTCTGGGCAAATCTCAATTCTTTCTGAGCATAAAGTTTCCTTATTTGTAAAAACAGATGCTACACAGCATTGAGGTTCAATGAGAAAACATTTCATAAATGTGCACTGTTTTGTGGACACATCTCAGGAGATCAGGTATGTGAATGGTAGAATTAAACCATAAAGCAGAGGTTTTTCTAGGTAGTTACCTATCAGCTTCACAATGCACAATGACCTAGAAACACTTTCTCCCACAAGGGAAAATTTTATAGGTACTAAGGGCAAATTTCTGACAGATGCTGAACACAAGCCACCCGGGCCTTGGCAAATTGGCTGAGTAATTAACATATTCTAATGCTAACAAAAAACTATTTGCATAGTCACTTCTCAATTACTCATAACAATGAAGAAAAGTAACAACACACATTAAACTTTGTATTAAGTAATGGAAACTATAATTTTTTAACAATGCTTCCGACACAGGTTTTACTGAAACCAATTATTAAAATGAAACCTCTATTTTCCAAGGAAACAACTCAATAAGACTAGCTCCCCAATACCAGTGAGCCACAAGTTTATCAAGAAATGTGTTACAACTTAACTATTTCTTTTTTTTTTTTCTTTTGAGACAGAGCCTCAAGCTGGCACCCTGGGTAGAGTGCCGTGGCATCACAGCTCACAGCAACCTCCAATTCCTGGGCTCAAGCGAGCCTCTTGCCTCCGCCTCCCAAGTAGCTGGGACTGCAGGCGCCCGCCACAACGCCCGGCGATTTTTTGGTTGTAGCCGTCATTGTTGTTTGGCGGGCCCGGGCTGGATTCGAACCCGCAAGCTCAGGTGTACGTGGCTGGCGCCTTAGCCCGTTGAGCCACAGGTGCCGCGCCTACTCGAACCCCCAAGCTCAGGTGTACGTGACTGGCGCCTTAGCCCGTTGAACCACAGGTGCCGCGCCTACCTAACTATTTCTATTCCACTGTAGCAGTCACCGGGTAGCTACCTGGTTTTCAACAACAGGCCATCCATTGCTATCATATTACTACTCCTCGTAAAAAGCTCTCCTCAGTATGACAAGGGTACCACCTAACTGCTTTCGATCTCAGTTTCTTGCACTGTAAAATGGGAATAATTGTTTAGCGGAGTTACGGTAAAGCCGAGTGATAAGACTACATATAAAGGACTCGGAAAATACGCAGGGCGCTTAAGAGAATTTTCAGAAATGCTACCTGCTGTTATTTTCCACACGATTCTCACTTGCTAACTCTCTGCAAACTTCTGGTTGCAGCTGCATTCTTCAAACTTTCGTGCTCAGCGAAGGGGGCTTTCTTTGAAGCCCTTAAGATCGATCAACTACGTACTCCTGCCTGGTATCCTCTCCATTTGGAAATGGCCTCTGGGGTCTCTTTACTCAATTCCGAATCTCCTTTTCCAATTAAACTGTGAGCCCCGAGAGCCCCGAGCACCCGGCACGGCCCTGGCTAGCAACCCTCTTCCCCCAGCCCTCCGCGGGGCCTGGGCCGCGAGAGCCCGGCACGCGCCCGCTGGACACGCAGCTCGGGCCGCCGCGCCCGCCCCGCCTCGAAATCCCCCGCGGCGAACAGCTGAGAAACTTTCCGCTCCAGCCTCAGTTTCCCTGGCGGCAGGCCCGGGACGCACCACCGGCCCCCCGGGGCCCGAGAGAGCTGCCAGCCCCCTGCGCACTGACCTGCAAGTGACCTGTTTAGTACTCATGGTGTTCGAGCTGGAGGGCAGTCGTCGCGCCGCCGCCTCTCGTTACCGCCGCCGCCGCCTCGGCCCTGGCCCGGCCCATCCCGCGCAGCCGCGTCACGCCGGCGCAGGCCGCCCCTCACGTGCGTCACCTTTGTAGCGCCGGCGGGAAACCTCGGCGCCGTCACAATGGGTTCCGCAGCGGGGGTGGGTAACGGGCGTCCCCTGACCCCAGGCCCTTCCTCCAGCATTTTCCAAGCCTCCGGGGCAGGCGTTCTAGTCCTGCCAGTCTTTTTTTTGTTTGTTTTTATTAAACCATAATTGTGTACATTGGTGCAATCATGGGGCACAATGTGCCTGACTTTATATACAATCTGAAATATTTTCATTGAACTATTTAACATAGCCTTCATGGCCTTTTAATCACTATATGAAGACATTTATATTCTACCTTTAGTAATTTTCACTTGTACCCTTATAAGATGCACCGTAAGTGTGATCCCACCAATCACCCTCCCTCCACCCATCCTCCCCCAACCATTTTTTTTTTTTTTTTTATTGTTGGGGATTCATTGAGGGTACAAGAAACCATGTTACACTGGTTGCATTTGTTGGGTAAAGTCCCTCTTACAATCGTGTTTTGCCCCCAAAAGGTGTGGCACACACCAAGGCCCCAAGACC
>CAUYRH010054064.1:0-10287 GCA_963574655.1 Perodicticus potto | reverse complement strand
TCCCAGCTACTTGGGAGGCAGAGGCAGGAGACTCGCTTGAGCCCAGGAATTGGAGGTTGCTGTGAGCTGTGATGCCACGGCACTCTATCCAGGGTGACAGCTTGAGGCTCTGTCTCAAAAAAAAAAAAAAAGAAAGAAAAGTAAGTACAGCGGCACAGTGAGTAGGGTGCCAGTCCCATATACCAAGGGTAGAGGGTTCAAACCTGGCCCTGGCCAAACTGCAACAACAAAAAAATAGCCAGGCATTGTGGTGGGCACCTGTGGTCCCAGCTACTCGGGAGGCTGAGGCAAAAGAATCGCCTAAGCCCAAGAGCTGGAGACTCTACGGCACTCTAAAAAAAAAAAAAAAGAAGAAAAGAAAAAAGAAAACAAGAAGAAAAAGTAAGCAGATCTTTCTTTTAAAAAAAAGTTTTTATTATTATTTTTTATTGTTTGGGATTCATTAAGAGTACAAAGAATGAGGTTACACTGATTGCATTTGTTAGATACAGTCCCCCCCCCTCCTTGTTTTTGGCTGGGGTCAGTCTTGAACCCACCACCTCCAGTATATGGGGTCAGCACCCTACTCCTTGAGCCACAGGCACCGCCCTAGATAAAGTCCCTCTTATATTTTTGTCCCGCCCCCAAGAGATATGCCATACACCAAGACCACCCCTCCTCTCTTCTCCATGATCCCTCATTCTCCTCTCCCTCAATTAGGGAATGAATGAAGGCAATCATCTGTTGCCTTCATGTTAGAATTGTTCTTAAGAGTTGTTTTTTAGGCCAGGCACAGTGTTCACACCTGTAATCCTAGCACTCTGGGAGGCAGAGGTGAGTAGATTGCTTGAGCTCACCAGTTCAAGACCAGCCTGAGCAAAAGCAAGACCCCAACTCTACTAAAAATAGAAAAACTGAGGCAAGAGGATCGCTTGAGCCCAAGTGTTGGAGGTTACTGTGAGCTATGACACCACAACACTCTACCCAGGGCAACAGCTTGAGACTCTGTCTCAAAAGGCTGAGGTGGGTGGATTGCCTTTGAGACAGGGTGTTACTCTGCCACCCTCGGTGGAGTACCCTGGTATTATTGCTGACAGCAACCTCAAACTCTTGGACTCAAAGCAATTCTCCCGGCTCAGCCTCCCTTGGAGCTCGGACTACAGGTGCCTGCCACAATGCCCTGCTATTTTTTTTTTTTTTTTACTAGAGATGGGGTTTTGCTCTTCCTCAGGCTGTTTTGAACTCCTGAGCTCAGGCAATCCACCCGCCTCAGCCTTCCAGAGTGCTAGGATTATAGGTGTGAGCCAATACACTGGCTAGAATTTTTAACACTACATATTTCAAACATAAAATAGAAAAAATCAAATATCAACTATTTTAGATCATATGTTATTAGCAGAAATAATGAGGAACTACCTACTGACAGGAAAGTAAAATACTTTAGAAATAATTATGCTATCACTGACACTTCCTAAACAAATATATATATGTGTGTGTGTGTATGTATAACTTTTTTTTGTGCTGGAAGAAAAAAGAACCTTTCAGGGCAGCACCTGTGGCTCAGTGGGTAGGGCGCCAGCCCCATATATCAAAAGTGGCAGTTTTAAACCCAGCCCCAGCCAAACTGCCAACAACAAAAAAAATAGCCCGGCATTATGGCGGGTGCCTGTAGTCCCAGCTACTCAGAGGCTGAGGCAAGAGAATCGCCTAAGCCCAGGTACTGGAGGTTGCTATGAGTTGTATGACGCCACGGCACTCTACTGAGGGTGATAAAGTGAGACTCTGTCTCTACAAAAAAAAAAAGAAAAGAAAAGAAAAAAGAACCTTTCAAAGTTAATGATTAAATAGCTTTACATATATACATGTATTAAATGACTACTACATATACATGTATATTAAGTAACTACTACACATTGTTCTGTATGCCAGGCATAATGCCAACCCTTTCTGACCCTCAAGTTTTTATCCCCAAAGATAAATTACTTGTCGGACTAACCAGAACAAAGTCGGCAAAGCCAGAATTTCAATTTAGGTATTTCTGAATGTAGCATATGTGCTCTTAACTACGGCTATTCTTCCCTTAACAATCCTTTCCTTAGGCTGGGCACAGTGGCTCATACCTGTAATCCCAGCACTCTGGGAGGCTGAGGCGGGTAGAATGCCTGAGCCCAAGAGTTCTAGACAAGCGTGAACAAAGGTGAGACTCCATTTGTAAAAATAGCCCAGTGTTGTGGCAGGCACTGGTAGTCCCAGCTAGCTACTTGGGAGGTTGAGGCAAGAGAATCAAATCACTTCAGACCAAGAGTTTGAGGTTGCTGCAAGCTATGACTCCATGGGACTCTACCAAGGACAACAAAGTGAGATTGTCTTAAAAAAAATAATTATAATTTTCTTATATACATTTCCATAAAGCAAATATAACATTATACAGAAATAATGTATAAATATAAAAATCTCACATAAACATTTTCCATTTATTACTCAACCTCATTACACCCCCAAACTGTCATTAGTACACTTCTTATATAACACAGGAACACAGGATTTCATTGTTAAACAGAGCCGAGCTGTAGCTGTAAATGCAATCATGATGACAATAAAAGATTCAATCTGTAGTAAATTCACTGCTTGATGATCCAGAGAAAGTGAAAAGATATAGAAATTCACTGAACCAGAAACCACAAATGTGGATTCTGGCCCCCAAACTACCTCTAACCATCTTTGAGATCTTAAGCACTTCTTTTAAATTTCTCATTCTTTTTTGGCTGCAATGCCAGAATGTTGTAAGGATCAAAAAGGACAGGATAAAATTATTTTGAAAGCACCAATCTGCTATACAAATAGGATACTGTCACCCCTGACGGTTCTGAGGGCTGGGGAGAAAATGTTCAGATGTGGTAGTATAAACATGTTTGTACAACATCCAACTTCATTATTAGAAAGGTGTCTCCAAAATAGCAAGACCTTCTTTCCACTTAGAAGCTGGATAAAATTGACCTATCTGGACCTATTTCTTCATTTGTAAAGTGAGATAGATGATTCTAAGCACATCATCTATCCTAGTACTTGGCTTGCAAACAATTTATATTCCCTTTTTACCTTCGGAGATATTAGGTCTATTGTCAACAAAGGGTATGTACCTACACACAAATAATAGGTGACACATTAATTATACATTATTAATAGGCCTTAATAACTAGTAATTAAATCTTGATTAACAAAGTTTTCTATGACACTGATATTTTAAAATATTTCTTCAATAATGTCACATTTAACAGTTCAATAAGTAATTTGCAAAGAAGACTAAACAATACCTAAAATTTAACAATGTTAACAACTGTGGAAAATAGAAAAATTTATGATCTAATAAAATCAATGTTTTCAAAAAAAATAAAAAATTTTGTGTTATTAGGTCAAAACAGGGCTAAATTAAACCATAAATTACATTAATTTCCACTCATATGGAGAGTTCTAGCAATCACACTTATTGAAAGATTACCCAGTGATTTGTATTCATTATGACAAGGTACAAATAAACCAAGTGGCCAAAGAACAATCCAAAAATACTATGTTTTTAAGAGATAAAATACATTCTTAAAATTAAAATATTAACAAGTACCTAGAGACTTAATTGAGGTTTTCATCCTTCCAAAGATTTTGGGTTATGATGACCTAGATCTGGTCCAAGTTGAGAGCTTTGTTGACAAAACTGAAGATCTTGGAGAGAAGAAAATGTTCTAGCCTGTTTTTTGGCATCATACATACTACATTGTTTAAAATGAGCTAGAACAGGAGTTATTTATAATCTAAGCCACTGGACAAACTTTTTTATTAATATCTTGTACAGACATTAGTCAGATTTAATAAGTATCAAGATCAGATATTAAAATTCATATAAAAATTCTATAACAGCCTTCATAAATTAATATAACCATTATTACATTAAATGTGTGCCAAGAGGTGCACGGATTCCCCTTTATCTATACTTCTTTAAAAACATTCTGGGATGTTACCAGCCTGCTATTATATTATAAAGATTGCCAGTTGATGGAAGACAAGATTTGAGTTCATTAGCACAACAGTAAAATGGTTATCAGGGTGAACATAAAATTCAATTTCCAGTGACACATTTAGAGTTAAAGGAAACAATTATGAAATAGGACTAAACACAGGAATAATAGGCATAAACCAGGACTATGTCACATTTAATTCATCTCACGCCCTCATAAAAGTCTGAACAGTTAAATGTGTTCTGGAAAACAGTTAAATCACATACTTTAACTTTTCTAATTTAAATTTATTATTCCGTGAAACTCACTGATTAAGTCCAAATATAAAATGTATGTGATCGTAAACTTACATGTTATTTGAAGTACTTTTCAAATGTCTTTTTTTTAAAAAAAATAAAAAGGTCATTACATCTTAGCTTACTGCTGCCTGAAGAGAAGGATAAGACAGAAAAGTCTTCATTCATATGACACTGGCAATTGTTAACCAAGCAATAGGCATTTTTTTTTCCCCCAACTAAATGCCAATTCTGTGACAGGTATGAGGGAACCAGGAGGGAAGAAGTCAAATATAGTCCCTGTACTTGGGAGAACAAATATTCTAATGAAGGAGAGAGTCTTAAATAAAGAACTGAAGAAAGCACAAATTATGACACGGTACTTAGTCTTCCTTCAGCTCCTAAAGCATGCCAGACTCTTTCTAAATTAAGGACCTTTGGACATATTGCCCCCTTGGCCTAGAATGTTCTTCCTCTTACACAGCTGGCACCTGTTCATCCTCTGCTTACTGTCTCAGAGTCCTTACCTAACCACTGTAACTGAAGAAGACTTTTCCATGTCCTTACATATCAATAAGATATTGTGTTTCTAACACACAGTAAGTGTTTATCTTACTTATTGAAGAAATGCTAATTTATTAACAGTAATAACAAGCAACATTTATTGAATACTGATTCAGAATCAAATTCTAGTCTAAGCACTTTATATGGACTACTTTAATCATTGCAATAGCAATTTAAGTAGGTACTATTGCTAGCTTCATTTTTCACATGACAAAATTATTTCTCTATATTTCTAAATAATTTAGTTAATATTACCTTTATTTTTAACAATTTAGGCAACATCTCTAATTTCTAATTTATTCATTCATATCTCTTTGTTGGCATCCTAGTTTCAAGAATGAAATATGGCTTATTTACTTTGAGTCTATTTATTGCCATTTGGCTTCTAAAATTATAGATATGCATTACTTTGAGAACAGTGTTAAAATATAATCACCTAGCCTTTGTTTCATTTGAGTTCTCCAAAAAAAAAGATCATTTCTTTCATTACTAGTGCCAGTATAAAGGTAATTAGGCTTTTGCTAGAGGCTACAGGTAGCACAGTATAGAAAATACTTGATTGAGGGGTGGGGGGGGGAAATAATGTAATGAAGAATAATAAAATACATGTATTTAAAAATAAAAAAAATAAAAAAAAAGAAAATACTTGATTGACAAGCAGGAAATTTGAGTTTAACTTTTCAATTTGAACAGGTTACTTCTTTTCTCTGGGCCTTATGTTTTTTTTTTTTTTTTTTTTGAGACAAAGCCTCAAGATGTCACCCTGGATAGAGTGCCGTGACATCACAGCTCACAGCAACCTCCAATTCCTGGGTTTAAGAGAGTCTCTTGCCTCCGCCTCCCAAGTAGCTGGGACTACAGGCGCCTGCCACAACGCCCGGCCATTTTTTGGTTGCAGCCGTCATTGTTGTTTGGCCAGCCCAGGCTGGATTTGAACCCGCCAGCTCAGGTGTACGTGGCTGGTGCCTTAGCCCGTTTAGCCACAGGCGCCGAGCCAATATTTTCTTAAGTATAAAAATGAGGGCGGTGCCTATGGCTCAAAGGAGTAGGGCACTGGCTCCATATGCCCGAGGTGGTGGGTTCAAACCCAGCCCTGGCCAAAGGCTGGGAAAAAAAAAAAAAAAGGAAAGAAAGAGATTGATACTCTTTTTTTTTTTTTTTTGCAGTTTCTGGCCAGGGCTGGGTTTGAACCCACCACCTTTGGCATATGAGGCTGGTGCCCTACTCCTTTGAGCCACAGGTGCCGCCCGAAACTGATACTCTTTAAGGACTTTTCCAACTCTGATTCCTAGTAACAGAATGATTAAGAATAATTTCAGAGCAACAAAAAGTATTTGCTTATCCTGAGTTCTTCATAATAGAATTTAATCTTCATCATAGGGAACCCAAGACATTTTTTTCTTTCTTTCTTTTTTTATTGGTAATTATTCAGAGTACCATATAGTACTCTGCAACCTGCAACATAAGCTACAAGACAGGTACAGACCAGGGTTAGACTATAAGCTCTTGGACTACAGAAACATGACTCTAGGCATTCATCAATACAATAATTACTATGACCTGAATATACTTCCTCAAAGTCATAGGTATATTCCTTACCTCATCTTCTGAATAACTAGTATGCCAACTTAAGAAGGATGCATAATGCCCAGAGAAACAATACTTAGAGAAATGAGTTGCTGAAGGAAACTGAACTCTAAATAAACAGAATAAAATTGAAATATAGGCAGCACCTGTGGCTCAGTGGGTAGGGCGCAGGCCCCATATACCGAGGGCAGCGGGTTCAAACCTGGCCCCGGCCAAACTGCAATAAAAAAATAGCCCGGTGTCGTGGAAGGCCCCTGTAGTCCCAGCTACTCAGGAGGCTGAGGCAAGAGAATCGCCTAAGCCCAGGAGTTGGAGGTTGCTGTGAGCTGTGTGATGCCATGGCAGTCTACCGAGGGTGATAAAGTGAAACTCTGTCTCTATTAAAAAAAAAAGAAACTGGAAGATAAAAACAAAAATGAGTTGTGAATGATAAAATTCTTAGACTGAGAAACCTTTGAAATTATCTAGTCTAATTCCCATCAGATTAGCAAGGCAATTGACAAGTCAAAGGGGCTTGTAATATTCACACAGATAGTGGCAGAACTAAGACTAGGTGTGATGCAGGAAGAGGAGTTAAAAAAAAAAAAAAAGAGGCTTGGCGCCTGTGGCTGAATGGGCTAAGGCGTCAGCCATGTACACCTGAGCTGGCAGGTTCAAATCCAGCCCAGGCCTGCCAAACAACAATGAATAATGAACAATGAACTGCAACCAAAAAATAGCCAGGTATGAGGTTGCTGTGAGCTATGATGCCCTAGCACTCTACCCAGGGCAAAAGCTTGAGGCTCTGTCACAAAAAAAAAAAACTTAAGACTAAGCTGAAAACACTGACTCAACAAAGAAAATCAATGCCAGAGTTTAACTTCACAGAAGACCAATGCCAATCTTCCCTGTGTTCAGTCCTTTCTAAAGTAGGAAATCAAGTACTGACAGAATCCTGTATTTGAGCACAATTGTCATAAGGGCAAATTCTCACATAATGATGACACAAGCACTAAAGACTTTGGACCAGTAGATTAAATTGAATACAGATATAAAATCTAGTATTAATAAACATGTATAGTTGCAGTTACAGTATCCTAGTTGGAAGAAGTAGGTGTAGAAGATTTTGGTTCTATACCATCAGCTTGGCAACTTTTTTTCACAGAAAGCTGGTTCTTACATCATGCCCAGGCCGTGAGCTAGACTCCATCATGTACTATTTCTTTTAACTCGCATAGAAACCTTTGAGAAAATAAAATAATTGTCATCCCCATTTTTACAGATTTTAAGTCAATTAAGGCTTAGCGAGTTCAACTCTCCTAAATTCACTCATCTAGTAAGTAATGGTGTTGAGATTTAAATAATGAGGTATATAACTCCAAACCCATGTTCCTTCACTGTACTAGCTGCTACACACCCATTTCTGGAAGTCAACCCAAAACCAGCTAAAAATTGAATACGAAATCTAGTTCTATAAAAGGTAGGAGAAGTAAACTATTATTTTCAGATACTCTTGGTGGGACCATAAATTGGCAAAAACTTTCTGAAAAGTGATTTTACAATAATCAACCTTAATTTTGCATATACACTTTGGTCAAGTAATTCTTTAGACCTTTATCTAGAAAAAAATAAGGATACATGGAAGCCCAAGGCAAAAAGATTCCTTGAGCTAAGGAGTTGGAAATCAGCCTGAGCAAGAAGAACAAGACCCTGTTTCTACTAAAAAAAGAAAAATTAGCTGGGCATTGTGGCAGGCACTTGTAGTTTCAGCTGCTCAGGAGGCTGAGGCAGGAGGATCACTTGAGCCATAAGTTTGAAGTTGCTGTGAGGTGGGCTAATGCCACAGCACTCTAGCCTGGGCAAGAGAGTGAGACTCTTGTTTTTTTTTTTTTTTTTTCAGAGACAGAGGCTTATTTTGTCAACCTCGGTAGAGTGCTGTGGTGTCACAGCTTCACAGCAACCTCCAGTTCTTAGATTTAGGCGATTCTCTTGCCTCAGCCTCTCCAGTAGCTGGAACTACCGGCACCCGCCACAATGTCTGGCTATTTTTTTGTTGCAGTTTGGCCGGGGCCGGGTTCGAACCCTCCACCTTCAGTATATGGGGCTGGCGCCCTACTCACTGAGCCACAGGCGCCACCCAGCACTCTATCTTTTATAGAAGGATATCTTTTATAGATTATAAGAATGATCTTATAAATCATTTGATGCTCCAATAACCTAGTCAAGTTGGTATAAATATCTCCATTTAGAAGCAAAACACCCCCTGATCTTGGAGTCACAAATATAACAAATCCCAGAAAAAAAGAATAAGCTTTCTAGTAATAAATTTTATGCTATACCACAAAGATATTAAAAATGTATCAATCATTAATTTCACACTAAATGCATACAAACATTTATTCAACACTGGTATTTAGAAGCCCTTAGCAGCCAATAAATATCAGGCACCAGTCCCTGAATGAGGAAATGCAGGAGTGAATAAAATGCCAGTATGTCCCTGACATTAAGAAGCTTACATTCCTATTGGAGAGGAAAAAAAAAAATGTGGGACACCAGGTCAAACAGCAATAAGAACTATGAAGAGAAGTAATGCAGAGTAAAAAGAATAAAAAAACTATACTCTTTTTGAAGGATGGTCTTCTTTGAGTAGGTAACAACCGAGCAGAAAGCGAAATGAAGTTTAAAAAAAAAAAAAAAAAGCTTATCTTCCAAAAGGAGACATCAAATATAATAAAGGGCCCAAAATGTCAAATGTGCTTGTACCAACTGAAGAAAAACAGCAAGGCCAATGTAGCTAGACTGCAGGGAACCTTAGTGAGTACTAGGAAATGAGGTCAGACAGGCCAGCCTTTAGGTTTAAAAATATAACTTGATATATTACCAATTGAGTAAGTCTTGTAATTTCTTTTCTTTTCTTTTTTTTTTTTTTTTTTGAGACAGAGCCTCAAGCTGTCACCCTGGATAGAGTGCTGTGGCATCACAGCTCATAGCAACCTCCAATTCCTGGGCTCAAGCGAGTCTCTTGCCTCCGCCTCCCAAGTAGCTGGGACTGCAGGCGCCTGCCACAACACGTGGCCATTTTTTGGTTGCAGCCGTCATTGTTGTTTGGCGGGCAAGTCTTGTAATTTCAACAATACTAAATTTTTGCTTAAATCCATCTTGGATAAGCAATTATTTTTTAAAAGCTAAAGATAAGGAATAATCTGCTAAAATATTATTGTCATATTTACACTAATTTCTTTTCTTACTATGTTCTTATGGTGTACTCTAAAGCCTTTGTAAATGCTGTCTATCACAAGGGGCCAACTTCCTTTCTGTAACAGGAAGCAACTTACTTTTTTTTTTTTTTTTTGAGACAGAGCCTCAAGCTTTTCCCCTAGGTAGAGTGCCATGGCATCACAGCTCACAGCAACCTTCAACTCCTGGGCTTAAGTGATTCTCTTGCCTCAGCCTCCCAAGCAGCTGGGACTACAGGCGCCCGCCACAATGCCTGGCTATTTTTTGGTTGTAGTTGTCAATGTTGTTTGGCAGGCCCAGGTTGGATTTGAACCTGCCAGCTCTGGTGTATGTGACTAGCACCTTAGCCACTTCAGCTACAGGGCTGAGCCAGCAACTTACTATCTTAAAGTCAATGTAACTAATGATATTATTTGAGAAAACTAGGAAATACGAGAATAAACTCTGTGTTAAATATTGGTGTTGGCTCGGTGCCTGTGGCTCAACAGGCTAAGGCACCAGCCATGTACACCTGAGCTGGTGAGTTCGAATCCAGCCCGGGCCCGCCAAACAACAATGACGGCTGCAACCAAAAAATGGCCGGGCGTTGTGGCGGGCGCCTGTAGTCCCAGCTACTTGGGAGGTGGAGGCAGGAGACTCGCTTGAGCCCAGGAATT